>JBAMMX010000019.1:6629787-6789800 GCA_037126225.1 Dillenia turbinata | reverse complement strand
ACTCAATAGATTTTATTTTTGAGTCAAAGACATGGTATTATTTATTTTTCCCTTAAAATTTATTGGTATAACTATTGCTTGATAAAATTTTATTATTGATTGTAATGTTTCAAAAATATTTAGACCTGTGTTATATAATTTGAGAATGAATGCATGCATTAATCAATATAATTTCATGATATTAATCTAAAATAATAAAAACCCACGGGAGATTATCGCATGACCAATGGATTAATTTTGTGTGGGAGAATTTAAGGCAAAACCGAGATTATAATTTTCCTAGAATTTAAAAATAATTCAATTAATTAAGATTGTATAACCATTGGGTTTTTGATTAGTCGGATTAGGTATTTCATTACATGACCACTATGTGAGGCTAATATTAGAAATCATCATCAATAATTATTCATAATAATAATCTTAAGGGGTTTGAAAGGATTTGACCATGTGTATGTTAAAAATAGATGAAATTTATATACTGGAGTTTTAATTAAATTAAGGTTTCGTGATCGACAGAAGGGTTTATTCATAGATTTTATTTTCGTTATTTCTATTATGCTCATAACTTTGATTTGATTTGATTTTTTTAACTTAGATTGGTTAATTCATACTTGGTAATACAAAATATTCTCATGGAGATGATACTTGATCTCATCTCTACACACAATATTCTATTATGGTATACTTGTCTGAATTTGTGGTTTTAAAATTGCATATCAAGTTTTTGATATCGTCATAGATATCTTTCATATCAACCCGGTAATAATCTTATTTAAGATTGGCCTTTAATATTTCTTGTTTATTTCATTCTCAGATTAGGAATTAGGACTATATAGTTGTTGTTTTAGTCTTTAGGTTTGAAAATTTGGCTGGAATTTGTAGTGTCTAAAAAACAAATTTTGATTAAGGGTTAGACGACCATTGTTTTAAAGGATTTTATGTTCTGAGCAAAACTCATGGCTATAGGCACCACTTTATTTTTGCCAAATTCCATTGTTTTCATTGGTTTTTCTATTTTTCTTTGATTTTCCTGTGATTTTTTTTTTTTTAGTTTTTCAATTTGTTGTTTAGGTGTCTTTTGTGTATTCAATTGCTGTATTTTTGTGGTTCCTACTTTTTTATAGGTAATATAGATTTATTAGCATGGATTTTGCAATTTATTTTAGAGATCTAAGTTTGTACTATATGTTTTATCATACAATATATAATACTCAGATCAAAAAGTTTTGACCCAACTGAATTCGACCCTAAGATAGAAAAGATTCTAAAAACTATTTGTAAAGAAGTTAAGGAAGCCAAGGAATATGAAGAAGCAATGACTCAGAAGAATAGAGATATGAAGGAGTTCTCGATAGCCAAACTTCAGGACATACAAACTAGCATTACACGACCTCTCATCGAAACAAATAACTTTGAGATTAAACTGAGTCTCATTAGCATGGTAAAAGGTTAATCAGCTTTGAGGAGAACTTTAAAGATCAAAACAGCCAACTGAAAATTCTAGAGATTTGGGACACCATCAAGTCAATGTAGTGTGCCTTTATCTAATAAGAATATGATTGTTTCCTTTCTCTCTTAGTGGAAAGGCAAATTTATGGCTTGACTCTTTCCCTACTAATTATTTTACAAATTAGGAGAATGTATCTCAAGCATTCTTAACTAAGTATTTTCCACCTAGTAAGACTGCTAAACTACATAATGATATTATTTATTTTAGAAAATTCGATAGTGAGTCTTTATATAATCTTTGGGAGTGTTTTAAAAATTTGATTAGGAAATGTTCAAATCATAGTATACTTGATTGGTTGATTTTGTAAAGTTTTTATGAAGGTCTTTTAAATTCTGTTAAAATTATCATTAATGCTATAGCTAGTGGATCTTTCATGAGTAAGTTGTATTATGAGGCATGTGCATTACTTGATAATATGGTTTCTAATCACTATGATTAGTGTAATGAATATGAAATTCCTATACAAAAAGCTAGTGTACATGAGATTGATAATTTTACCATATTTAATATAAAACGTAACTTTTTTATTAATGCCATAAAAAACCAAATCAACTTAATGCCAGACCAAACCATATTTTATATTGTAATTATTGTGGTGATTCTATTCATATGGCCTTCCAGTGTCACAGTACAATAAACAAACTATGTTTCTAACTTTGGCAAGTCTCATCAACCCTACTCTAACACGATAACCCTGGGAGAGAAAACCAATCCAACTTCTTTTTTATGGAGCCAAAGAGCACCAAGTTCATGGAGCCAAGGAACACCAAGCGTTAATTAATCCACCAAAGCTTTCCATTGAGCACCAAGGGAGATCAAGGCAACTTGAAAACGATGACTGAAAGGATTGACCACAATAACAAATGAAAGGCTTGAGAACCTGAAAAATAAATTGATTAATTAGTTAACACCTTCATTCTCGTTGCGTAGACTATCAAGGACAATGAGAAGATTCCCAGAAAATAAAGCCGTTGCCACCAGAAAGGAGGAAGTAACTAAAGCGACTATATCGAAGGTTCAAAGATGGAGAATATTAACAACAGTCGTCGAAAGAGATTAAATAGCCTACAAATGAGAAAGTTAAGGCACTCGGATTCTAAACAAGGAAGTACTTTATGTTTAATTTAAATACAGCCTATCTTTTTCGCATCTTTAAAAGGTATGCAGGTGCTAGCTTTAAAAAATTTTTAGAAACTTCAAGAAACTATACATTAACGCCTCTACAAATGTAATCATGGAGATACCAAGTTATGGGAAGTTCCTGAAGGACAAGATCACTAACAAGAGAAAACTGATAGTTTTATGGCCAAACTCATGGCAAAATGTCCTATAATTTGCTGGTGCTGAAGCCGCCAATCAAACTCAAGAACGTGGAGTTTTTCTATCCTTTACATCTAATGATTTTCCGATATTTTGTGTGATCTGTTGTTAGAATTAATCTCAGGTCATAAGTTGTGTTCTTAAAGTTAGGGTTAAGAGAATGTAGGCTAACTAATATTTCCTTATAATTTGTTGATAAGAGTATAAAATATCCAAGAGAATTGTTGAGAATATATTTATTAAAATTGATTGATTTATATTTCTTGTTAATTTTGTCATCTTGGATATGGTTAATGATGAGAGCACTTCTTTGATTCTAGTTTGACCTTTCCTTGCCACTACACGTGCCTTGATTAATATTTCTAATAGAAAATTGATCTTGAGAATTAATGATAAAAAATTGAGTTTAATATTTTCTATCACATGAAAAATTTTGATAGACAATATGTTTTTAGAGTGGATTTTATTGATAGAATTACTAAACATGAAAACTTAATGTCTTTTATTCTAGTAATCCTATTGAAAATTGAATGGTTGATTCGTTGCATATGAATCATGACTTCCTAGCAATGAATATGTTTATGCACGTGCTATTTTGAGTGTGAATTTAATTGAATTTCAACCAAAAAGGAGCCTTGATACAGGTAAACAAAGGATGCTGTAGTTAAATGAGTTGGAGGAATGACAGAATAAGGCATATGAGGATGCTCAAATTTATAAGGAAAGGTAAAATGCATGGCATGATACAATGAATGGACATAATATCATGATCTATGAGGATGAAAGAAGTTATTAAAGAGGAAGTTGCAAATTTATCTGCTTTAGTAGGGGATTTTTCTGTTCTCTATTGTTTATTTTGTTATCTTTATTTTTCTTAGACATTGTGGATAATATTTGGTTTAAGTGTAGGAGGAGCATGTATTTTGATTTTTTTTTAGATTTTTGATTTTTTAAAAAGAAAAAATTAAAAATTTTAAAGAAAATAATTTTTATTTTTGCTGATTTTTTTCTCCATGCCAAAAAAAAAATTTCTCGAGTTATCTAATTCTTGTGTACTATTTGATTTGAATTGAGTTGTATGAAAGATGATTAGTGTCAGTGGTTATTTGGTACATGATTAGCTATTTATTTTTTTATAGTTGATTTGAAAAATAGGCATGCAAGTTTCGACACCAAATTTATCAAAGTGAGGAATTGAGCCTTAAAGAGTAATTATTTGTGCTCTCACTTTTCTTGTTGAGCGTATATCATACATGGAATGATCATTCTAGAAGTTGTTTTGTTATATATTTCGAAACCATATTTTTTTTCATACACCAAAATGAATAAGCCACCTAGGTTTATACAATTTTGACTTTCGAAAAATACAATCCCTAACATTTTAAATCTCCTAGTTAACCCATTTGAGTCTAGACACTTTCTTTCTTAAATTACCCGCATAATTTTCACACTATGACCTATATTTTTTTAAACTGATTCGAATCAATTCACTAATTTACTTACACCCTGTCATGACATTAAGTTCTTACATGCTCGGAACGCTTTTTCTAGTAGTATGACAAATTGAAGCTAATTGCAACAAAAAAGAAGAAGTCATCATGTTGAGCTATGAATTTTAACCAAAAAAAAAAAAATCCAACCAAATTTGAAGAGAGAGTGAGAGAGAGAAGATAGTACTGGTTGAAAAAATGAAAAAACAAAGAAAAAAAAAAGAAAAGTGAGAAAAAACATTTTTCATTCTTGGATATTGTTCGCTTTTATAGTAGAGTTTCATTTCATATTCATTACTTTGGAGGAGTGATTTGTTACATCTTTGGAGTTGGAATGTTATACATATTTTGGAATTAGAAATTGTGAAAATTAATATTTTCTTTACTTTGATGTAGAGAATATCAGGACATAATATTTGAGTACTTTTAGTGAATTATTTTGTAACATCGAAAATCCGGTGTTAGGAATTTTTTTTTTTTAAACATCATTATAATATATAGAAAAATTTAAAATTTTTATCTTGATTTTCGATTTTGGGGTCTTACTTTTAATTTTTGGTATATTTTTAAATTGTCGTGTCCGCGAACCGTAATAAATCTCATTTTTATGAAAAATTTAAATTTTAGTAAAAAGGGGTGTGAATATATATATATATATAAATACATATATATGATTGTTATTTAATTTAATATATATATTGTTATAAAAAAAAAAAAAAGGTGGGACAAAACGCAGCAAAACGCTGTGTTTTCCCCCAAATAAAGATTAGGACTAAAAGCCATAATCTTTCTTTTCCTCTCTCTTTCAAACAGACTCTCCGCTCTCTCTCCCTCCCGCTCGCGATCTCTCTTCGTCGCCCTCCCTTGATCGATCAACCACCACCGCGACCACCGCGAACCGCCGCTAGCCACCGCATCATGATCTCTCGGTCCCTCTATCTATCCTAATTTCCCCATCCCTCGCTCTCTCTCACACCATCCCTCTCAGTCCCTCTGTTGAACAGCTCTCTTACTCTCTCTCTCTCTATGTTTCGCACCATCCCTCTCTTCCTCTATCGAACACTCACTCTTACATCTTCTCTCAGTCTCTCTCTTCCGCACAGGAATAGCTGTCTCCCCTTCCCGCGTTCGCGACTGTAGCCCTCTCCTAGCTTGTGCGCTCATGCTCTTCACTCTCCTTCTACTGAGAGCGCTTCTGCCACCTTGCGGAAGCCCCAATTGAAAACCCTAGCTGCGATTATGATCCGCTCTGCATAGGTGAGGTTCAGTCCCTAACCCTAATTTTAGGGTTTCAAACTTTCTTAGAAATTAGCTTTAAATTACTGAAATTTAATTTAAATTGGGAGCTTTGTAGGCCTCGAAATGAACTGAGAAATGCATTCGATGAGGGTTACGAACTGCGAAAAAACCCTAGGTGAGAGAAATTTCAATCCCTTCAATATTCAGACTCTTTTTGGTGAATTGAGGTTGAGAATAAGTGTAGATATATTCTGAAAATGTGTTAGATTCGAAGGAAATGTAATTTCCTTAAATTTTGTATGCAGTTATTTAGGTTAAATCTAGAATTTGATATAAATAAGGCTGCAAAGCATGATAGAATGTCTTAGATAGTAATAAAGCTTTGTTTGATTGATTTGTATAACTCTCCTTGAGGTTTGAATTAAAATTGGCATGAATTAAATTAGAATTATGAAAATTCGATAGAAAATTGGTAAAATTGAGGAATATTGGAAATTTAAAGTCGTTGGTGATGGAAATGATCCTAAATTGATGAAACGAAAGTTTAGGAATGTGGTTGTGCAAATTAAGGCTATTTTAAATAAAAGGGAAATTTGAAAACCCTTTAATAGAGTCTTAATTGATGATTATTTGTGTTAATTGGTCTAGGTTGACCTTTGGAGACTCGAGAGGAGTCGTTTTGAGTTGATTTCAGAAATAGGGAGTGGATGCCCTCCCTAGAGGTGAGTGAATGGTTCATTGTATTCGTAAATGAGAAACCTATTTTAAAATTACTTTATAAATGATTTTTGAAGGATTTTACATGATTTATGTAAATTATTTTGTGATTGTGGGCTGTTTGAACTGGATTGTGAAATACGAATGCATCCATTGTGTTTATAAATCCTTTTGTGCCATGTACTATTTGATATTGCTCTATGAACTGCTTTGACATGAGATTATGGATTAATTGTTGGAAATCATGGTACTTTGTTGAGAAATGGATTGATTGAGAAATGAAGGGTGTCATAGATGACTATAGTCATATTCCCACCACGGAGCGACCCGACGGGGTGGCGTGGTTTGGGGTTTGGATGTGCGAGGGAGTTTGACGTCCCTCCCTCTGCCAAAGTCGTGCTATATCTGGTGCACTCCGGTGAAGTATGAGCCAACGCCAAGGAAGGGGGTATGTTTTGAAACATTGGATGGAAAAACCCCTTGGCTGGCTTTCGTCTGGGTTTGGCCACCCTAAGACGAAAGCGGGACTCCAAGATTTTCTGAAAAGATAATTGACATAGATGCATATTTATGAAATGTGATTTATTGAAATGATTTTATGTATATGAAATGATTTACGATATATGCTTTGACTGCCCCACATTCACCCCTTGTTTATGAACACAATTGCACCATTGCACTCCACTCACTGAATATTCCCTATACTCACCCATCTCCACCTTTTTCGAAGGAGACTTAGTTAGGAGACTACTCGATGGAGCTTGTGCAGTATTTTTACAGATTGTATAGGTATTTGGCACATGCAGAATTTTTGGAGAATCATAGTTCTCAGTACCATGGAAAAAGGGAAGTATGTACACTTCATACCGTGCGGATTTTATTGATACTGGCTGAGTTCTTGGCAAGTACTGATAAAATCCGACGATTTTTGATTTGTACCTTATTATTTTGATTACTTTATTTTTGGAAAACTGTTTTATTTTGTATTGGGACATTTGGATTATAATTGTTGGCTTTAGCTATGTTCTTTTGATTTTGTGAAGTTGTGTACATCTCATACAGTTAGGATTTTACCGATACTGACTTGATTTCTTCGGGTAAGTGTTGGTAAAATCACACGGCTATGTTTTGGGACTTCTTGTTTGTTAAATGCTTTATTGTGTTGAGAATTCTGGGTGGCTAGGATGGTCACATCGCATGCGTGCATGTATAGGATCCCACTCCCCGATATGTGCTGATGTGAACTCGTGCATGTATAGGATCCCACTCCCCGATGTGTGCTAATGTGAACTCGTGCATGTATAGGGACGGACCGAATGGGTCCTTTGCATGTGTATTGTTAAATGCTTTCCCTATTTTTTATGAATTGTGTACTGGAGGTTTTGAATGCTCAGTTGTATAGCATTGTGGAGTCCCGGTATATGGGGAGGTTCTGCCCGTGTATCAAGACAACGCGGCGGCTATCACGTGGTCGATCCGAGGATCAGGGTGTGACATATTTTATCTCAACATTTATGTCTATTTATCCCACCTTTAACCCTAGTCCTGTTACAACCAAATGAAAGATTTTTTAATTGGTGTATGGATTTCATATTTTCAAATGGTGGAGATTTAATATTTTAGCAAACTTATGGTAATGTCATCCCGTTTTGTTGATTTGATTGATACACATATCCTTCCATAAAATTGAGTGCATAGAATAATTGAATTTTATTTTCTTTATCATATTTCTCCTTCATTAAGTGAACTAAGTGTGAGAGTGTTTGAAGCTTGCATTATTCTTGATTTCAAGGAGACTATAAGAGATGCAACAGTTTTTCTAATGTTAAATGCTATGAAATATTGGTTGTCTTGATTGCAATTTCGGCTTGAACTCATCATAGGCATGGTTAGGATCTTAGAAAAATTGAATTGGTTTTGTAAGAAAATTGTTTTGTTATTTGTCTTACTTAAGACAAGCAAATATTCAAGTGTGGGGGTATTTGATAGAAATAATTTTATACACATGAATTATATTATGTTAGACTTTATTTAAGAAATTAAAGACTATTTTAAACTATATTTTATAATTTTACATTGATTTAATTCGTAGGTTTTGATTTAGAAACATTGTACTTAATTTTTAAATTCGGATTGGACAAATAGCATTCAATATTTTAAGCATAACCTTCTACTCCAATATCCGACTGAAGTGATTCTTATTGGGTTGAAACTAGACTTCAAGATCTATAAATCTTGTGAAGAGCCCAAAGGCTAGTTCAGGCAGGAGCTTATTTGAAAATTGGGCTGAATTTTCTGCTGCAGTGTTAAAAAGTCAATGTCATGCTAAAAAAAGAAACTTAAGCATATTATGGAGAGAATTTCGGAATTCAATTTCTAATTAATTTAGGAGTCTCCAAATTTAAGGAAGAGGAAGTTTTCAAGTTTTGGAAAATCAAGAGACCCCTGTCAAACAACAACAGCAAGTTTCCAAATCAAACACAAAACCCAAGTTTCCTAAAAGTTCACAACTGCTAATTCTTTTAAAGTTTTTAGTCCTATAAATGCAACACTCCCTAGGGTGGATAGAGGATTGATTCTTTCAACTACCCTCTTCATCATTCCACAACCATTACTCCACAAACCCTAACAATCACCTTCCACTTCCTTCGTCTTGTGTAAAAGGGATGTAATATTTTCTTTATTTTTTTTAATATGTTTAGCAAATTATTTTTGTTTCTAGGACTCCATGGATTCTATTTTTGATTAATTATATGATTTGATTAATTTTTTTCCCTTAAGATTTATTATCATGACTATTGTTTGATGAGATTTTATTATTGATTGTAATATTTTAAAACATTTAGACCTACATTTTGTATGATTTGAAAATGAATACATGTATGACCAATCAAATTGCATGGGATTAGTTTGAAATAATTAAATCCACATGAGATTATCCCATGACTATTGGATTAATTTTGAGTGTGAAAATTAAGGGTAAAACCTAGATTACAGTTTTTCCTAGAACTTAATACAATTCAAATTAATCAAAATTGTATGACCATTGAGTTTTGATTAGTCGGATTAGGGATTTCATTGTATGACCACTAGATGAAGTCTAATCTTAGAAAATCTAACATCATCAATAATTATTCATAAGCCAATAAACTTAAGAGGGAAAGGATTCGACCATGTAGATGGTTAAAAATAGATAGAATCAATGTCTGGGGTTTTATTTAAATTAAGGTTTCGTATCAATTAGAGTTTTTCTATTTATAGATTTTATTTTCAAAATTTCTAATATCCTCATAACTTTGATTTGATTTGTTCAACTTAGATAAATTAATTCACACTCGGTAATACAAAATATTCTTATGGAAACAATACTTGATCTTATCTCTATACACAACATTCGACTAGGATATACTTATCTGAATTTGTGATTTCAAAATAGGACCTGATCCATAAAACAAAAGAAGAGGGTGTTCGGTTAGGATGGCAGCGGGCAATGCAAGGAGTACAAAAACTATTGGTGGCAAACTTCATTAGAGAAGTGAAATACTCCAAATGGATGGCAAACTTAATGGTGAAGAAAGCAAACAGTAAATGGAGGATGCATGTTGACTTCACTAATCTAAACAAGGTGTATCCCAAGGACAGCTATCCGCTCCCCAACATTGACAAGATTGTGGACAACTTGTCAGGTCACCAACTCTTAAGTTTCACGGATACATATTCTGGCTATAATCAAGTGCACATGGTCCCATAAGATGTAGAGAAGACGAGCTTCATTACAAAATTCAGCATTTATTATTACAAGGTCATACCGTTCGATCTAAAGAATGCGGGAGCAACCTTTCAACGACTTGTCAATAAAGTCTTCAGCGAGCAGCTAGGTAGAAATATGGAAGCCTATGTAGATGACATGCTCATTAAGAGCACCAGCCCGAAAGGCCACGTAGTAGATCTAGAAGAGACGTTCCAGATATTGGAATGCTACAACATAAAGTTAAACCCAACTAAAAGCACCTTCGAGATTACATCAGGAAAATTCTAGACTTCTTGATTACCAGGCGACAGATCCAGACCAACCCAGAGAAGATTCAGACCATTCTCGACTTGGCACCTTCTAAAACATTAAAAGAGATGCAATGCCTTACAGGATGGATTACAACCCTGAGCCAATTTATGTCAAAAATAGGAGAAATACAAACCCTTTTTTGACGTCTTGAAGAAGTCTAAAAAATTTGTGTGGACAACAGAATGCTAGGTAGGCTTTGATAAACTCAAATATCTTTCGTCACCCACACTACTCTCTCAGTCTATCCTTAGTGAGAAACTCTACCTCTATTTGTTTATTTCTAACCGAGCTCTTTGCTTTGTTCTAGTAAGGCAGGATGCCGACATACAAAGACCAGTATACTATGTTAGTTGATTGCTCCAGGAGTCAAAAATCAATTATAGACCTATCGAGAAGGTGGCCTTCACTCTCGTCATAATAGCCTGGCAACTCCGCCCATATTTTTAAGCACATACCATTTTTGTATTTACCAATCGACCACTGAAGAAAATCCTACAAAAGAGGGACACCTCGGCTCAGCTTATCAAGTGAAGTATTGACATCGAGTATTAACCGAGATTTGCCATCAAAGGTCAAGCCCTTATCGATTTCATCCTCGAATACACACTTTCGACCCTTACCAAGCAAGTTTTTGTCGACTGTAAAGAGGAATGCATATTGCCAGCCTAGACTTTATATGTAGATGGATCTTCAAACTCTTTGGGAAGTAGTATTGGACTCATCCTCACCGGCCACGACAATTTCAAAGCAGAATATGCACTTGGCTTTGACTTCCAAGCCACCAACAACCAGGCCCAGTATGAGGCATTCTTGACAGGCTACGGATCTTGGCTTCATTGGGAGCCCAAGACATCTGGTCTTCACTGATAGCCAACTAGTGGTCAAACAAGTTGAAGGAACCTACAAAACTAAGGAGCCAGTGATGGTAAAATACTTAGCTAAACTCCAAGGAGTGATGAGCAAATTCAACAAATTAGATATATAGTAGATCCCCAGATCAGAGAATGTCAAAGCTAATACACTCTCTAAATTGGCTAATTCTGATTTGGTTGCTATCAGCCGAGCAGTTTACATCGAGAGCCTCCCCTATCCAGATTGACAAGGCAGAACAGATATGGTTGGCAGCTGACTTGGAAGGATCCCATACAGAACTACCTAAGTCACGGTCAATTACCAAACTCATCACAGGAAGTAGCAAAAATGAAATGTTACGCCATCATCAATGGAGCCCTCTACAAGAAATCATTCACTCACCCTTGCATCAAGTGCCTGACACCCGAGGAAGGGAACTATTTCGTTAGAGAAATTCATGAAGGAGTATGGTACCAATCACTTAGACATCTGGAACCTTGCCAAAAAGCCTTACATCGAGGATTCTTCTGGCCTACCATGAAGGCTAATGTAGATGCCTATGTCAAAAGATATGCAAGGGTTATCGCTTCTCTTCGGTGCCTTACCAACCTTCCTTTGAACTCTGCCCAATTACAAGTCTATGGCCATTCGTATAATTGGTGATGGACATACTGGGACTATTCCCGCAAGCTAGTAGACAGTGGAAGTTTCTCATTATAGCTATTAATTACTTTACCAAATGGGTGGAGGCCAAACCACTAGCTTAAATCACAACCGGTAAGATATAGACCTTTGTGTGGACATTTATAATCACCAGGTTCGATCTGCCCCACTTCTAGTCATGACAATGGCAAACAATATAACAACAAGAAGTTCAAAGAGTTCTGCGACAAGCTAGAGATCTAATATCACCTCACTTCCAATGCTTACCCACAAGCTA
The DNA here is from genome assembly GCA_037126225.1 of Dillenia turbinata. NCBI lineage: Eukaryota > Viridiplantae > Streptophyta > Magnoliopsida > Dilleniales > Dilleniaceae > Dillenia > Dillenia turbinata. The sequence continues at coordinate 6,777,669 of JBAMMX010000019.1, read as the reverse complement.
ATGGCCTTATTGAGGTAACAAATCGAAAAATCCTATAAGGAGTTAAAAGATCACTAGATAAAGTGAAGGGTTGCTCGGTGGATGAGCTCCATGGAATCTTTTGGGCATATTGAACCACACCCAAGACAGCCACATGAGAAACACCATTCGGCCTCTCACTACGAGTTGATTAATATCAACCAAAGCCAAATGAGTCCGCTTTGTGAGAGCAGCTGGATCTCTTATAATTACAGGACACCACATCTGCCCGAATGGCGACATACCAATAGCAAATGGCCTGGTACCACAATAGAAGGGTGAGAGCCAGAACTTTCAAACTAAGAGACCTAGTACTCTGGAGAGTAAAGGCCATAGGACAACCACAACCAGGGGGCAAGCTTGCGCCGAACTAGGAAGGCCCATATCCAGTGCGCTCGTTGGTTCGTCCTGGGACATATCAAATCAACCATTTAGATGGTTTAGCTATACCTAGAATATAGAATTCAAAGAACTTCCATATCTACTATTAGTAATATTTATCACCTTCTTATTTTGAAAACTTATCTTTTTTTAGCTTATCAATAATAATATTGCATTTCCTTACATAACGAACAACTCAAGCCCTAACACTTGCGGGCCCCTAGTTCGTCACTCCTTTCATAGGTTCGCACGAAGCCCTCCAGGCACAATGCTTCCAAACTCTCATCAATCACATTGCCAATGATCCCTCCAGATGCAATGCCTCCAAATACTCATCTAGCGCGCAACACCAATAAGCCCTCCAAAAGTAACACCTCCAAATCCTCGTACTGTGCAATGCCTATGAACTCTCTTGGCGTAACGTTGCAACACTCTTATCCGGTGCAATGCCAACGAGCCTTTCAGGTGTAATGCCTCCAAATTCTTATCTAGCACAATGCCAATAAGCCATCTTGGTGCAATATTGCAACACTCTCGTCTGGCATAATGCCAATGAGCCCTATCCATGTAATGCCGTTACACTCTCCTCTGGCATAGCAACAATGAGACCTTTAGGCGCAACGCCTCTGTTGGCATATTTAGGTTTTGATGATAAGCAAAACAATTCAAGGAATTAGTCTGCAAAGTTTGGAAATTAACCATAGAACTATGCCATTCGACTGATGTACACTGTATTTGACCAATTCTTTAAGAAAACAAGTTGAATGAGAAATCTTAAAATGTGACCAGAACCAAGTAGGAAGAGCAATCCATTCGAATGCTGAAGAAATCAATCAACTAAACTTAGTTCTTAACACTATACCTTTTGACTATTCAGTCTGGCTATTCGACCAACTCAAACAATGGAATTTAAAATAAGTACTACATAATCAAATGACCACATAGGCATTCGACTAATCCAAACTTAAGAAAATATTTAATCGGCTTACTCAGTCATTCGACTGATTTAAGTAATAATCCAAGACTTGTATTCCTAACTCATAAGTAGACTCGTGACTCAATAGGAGAACTCAGAAAGTAACTCAAATGACTCAGATTCTTAAAACTTCTTTTGAAATTTGACCGCTCTATGTGAGCATTCGATTAAAATAAACATTAGCACTTAAAAGCTTTGACTAGAATATCTCGCCAATCAAATATGATTGTAGTATGCGACCAATATGACGAAATGGTCGAATAGATGCTATATCTTAATAATTTACACTTTGACCAAGACAGGTATTCAGTCGAATAAAATTATAGCATTTGACCAAATAACATAGACAGTCAAATGGATTTTTAGGCATATCTTTAGAAAACATTCGGCCGACCTTAAAGACTATTCAACCAACACTATAGTTAAAGTTAGAAATACACATCTCAATCAAATAGGGGTAGACCCAATCGAACCCAACTTGAGTTAAATGTCCAAAATAGTCAACTAAGCCGATTAATTATTTGATTGATTTGAATATATTGTCTACTCTTGTCGAATTGTGCAAGAACATTCGATTCACATGAGTCTCAATGTCTATTCCAGTTGAATGACATGTTCAAAACAGTTGAATGAGTCTAACAAATAACCTTATGACATTCAACCGATAACATATTGATTCGACCATCTCTGTCTTAGTTCCTAACCCAGTCGACTGGCTACTTAAAGCCAGTCGAATACACTTAGTGAATATGCTAAAAACAATTGAATATTACTTGATTGCAGTCGAATCAAAAGTTTCATTGTCATATCTAAATGCTTGAAATGGTCATCGACCATCTTTTTGTTATAACGTCTCTTTATAGATTTCAATAGGCATAGCTGTGAGCATTAAATTTTCTCAGCTGCCAAGAACAGCTTTCAACAAAAACTCAGTACAATATCCGCAAAAGATGATTCTCATTTAGCCAAGGTAGATGAAGGCATTATATGGAGCATTCAAAATTTAAATCTACCCATGGTTAAGAAATGCTTGTCTATAAATTCTCAACTTCTAAATAAGAGAAGAAGTTTGCTTCTACTATTAAACACGATTTGAGCAAAATTCTTGTAAAATTCCATTTGTGTGTATATTCGTTACATCTGAAGTCTTTAGTTTCAAACTTGTAATAATTTTACTTCTACTTACATATCAGTCTGTAAAGATTAGAGAGGGTCTCTAATTTGAGTTTTAGAGAGAGAAAATAGGTTGTGTAGAGTTTGAGGAAAACTCTGTGAAGGTGTACTTCACCTATAAGTAAGATTTGTATCAATGTTATTTGATAGTAGAAAATCTAGGGTTTCACCTAGGAGTGGATGTACACCAAATTTAATAGAATCACTATAAAAATTTTAGTGTCCTGTTTCTTGCCATTCATACTCTATTTTTCAGTTCATCTTACAAACCTTTTCAAAATTTAGACTTTAATTAGTAAATTCTTTGAAAAACACCTTAAATATTCAAAACAACCTATTCACCCCCTCTAAGTTATATTTTAGCCTCCAATCCTCATCTAACGCCACGCCAATGAGTCCTCTCAGTGCAACACCACAACACTCTCGTCTGGTGCAATGCCAACGAGCTTTTTAGGTGCAACACCTCTAAATCCTCATCAGGTGCAATGCCAACAAGCCCTCTCGACACAATGCCACAACACACGTCTAGTGCAAGCTACAAGCCCTCCAGGCACAACACCTCTAAATCCTCATCTGGCACAACGTCCATGAGCCCTTTTGGCGTAACACAGTTGAATTCTCTCAGTTCTGCACAAGCGACAAGCTCCTTACAACATCCCTTTATTACCCCCATGGTGGTCTAAACACTCCAATAAGATGTAATGAGGTCCCCACGACCTCTATCATGCATACATTCCATTTAGGTAACAATGCTTTCACCCTCTCAACTCAATATTTTATATGAACTTAACAAGAACATGTTGGTGCACCTCACTTGAGGAAACATTCCCCCAATGTTCAAATCTACGAAGATGCTATGGTGATAGTGAGAAAGAAATTTTGCATCCCTTTATTAAATTTTTATGCAGCGGGCAAAAGTCGAAAGATAAAAGATTCATACAAGACATACAAATAAAGACACAAAGTAGCAAAGAAATTTCATTCTAACATAATGCAACAATTACATTTCAGGAACATCACATCCAAGATTGGAAGTACAAGTTATATAGAAAGTAAAGCACTTTTAGTTTCAATCTTCATCTTGCCAGCTAGGCCTTATACGGATATGACATTTAGTCTGTTGATTGACATCTCGAACATCTTTCGATTTCAGATCTCTCACATGATCTCTAGGTCAAGATGTAAATAGAGAAATGCAAAAATCAAGTCTTTTATCCAAACGTATTACAGCAAAGAGACAGTGACAAAGAAGAAGATTCTCTACTCATTTATTCATTCAAATTTTCATACTTGTCAGAATTCATACAAGCAGAAGTAGAAGCAACATGATGTTTACATATTAAGAATATAGAAGTTGGGAGGGTGAAAAAGAGAGGGAACAAAATACACCACGCAAAAATTGAGAAAGAGAAGGCACTTATACTTAATTCTTTCTCTGTCTTGAATCATAGCCTTATTGAGCAAGTTCGTTCTCCCGACTCTACTTTCATATACCTAGTTCCCCTATTCTCTTCATTCCTCACCCCAGGAAATGCCGACACCAAGCCACATGTTACACCTAGTACCCGACTGTTTCCGTATGACCTTGCAAAGGGAAAATACCTCCACCTTCTAAAGGACTTGTGAAAGGAATGGGGAATATCTCACCTAATGCAGGGTCACCTGAAACACTGATGCGGGCTATAATAGTATCGAGTTTCTAAATGCCATGATAGAATATCATATCGACAGTTTCCTTACTGATGGAACCTCGTATCGTTAGTCCACACACCCTCTCCAAATTCACACATTCTCACCACACAAAGAACTTTCAGAAACATCCCACCCACGACAGGATATAGAAAAATCACATACACAGCACTACCACTACCTCTCTATTCTTCAAAACCAAAATACAATTTAAGCTCACGCCACGAATTGATGAACTCCCAACAACTGCTCTCTATTATTTATAAGCATAAGAATGTATACTAAATATAATTCTCAGCGATTGAAGCTGCATGCTTCATCCCATCTTGTATTTAATGTCACAGCCCTGTGTCATTTGCATTTATCCATAACCGTTCCACATTTAAGCCCTTTCCACTTCATTAACACACATCACTCCTACGTTTTTTTCACTTCATAACTTTTCAAACCACCAATATTTACTACATTTAATATTTACTATCCAATCCCTTTACTTATTCAAAAATTCTCGGCTTTCCTATTGATTTAAATTCTTAATTCTTTAACTTTAACTCTACTCCTAATACCCTTTCTACAAAACGATATTAGGAGTAGAGGGCAACTGATTATACATGGTCTAACGGCCCATAACTATAAAACCTCAACAGGCCTACGAACATAGAGCCCACAAACCTCTCTTAGTAAATAGTAAGCGCCCTTACACCCTCGGCTCCCGTTTGGTTGAAATCTCTCTCTCGATCACAATCCCTTCTCTTGGTCCATGGACCTCTCGATCATTCAAACTCTCGGCCTTTTGATATCTCAGTTGTCCTCACCCCTTGTTAGATACCCTCTATCAATATGAAAGAAATTTTTATTTTGTAATAAGTCTAACACATGATCATCCAATAAGGAAGAAAACCTCTAACAAATCAAAACCTTCCTTAATCTAATATGAACCTTTCTTAGTCTTGGGAAAACCTTTCTCAATAAGGAAACAGATCTCAGTAATCATTCTCGATAAAGAAGGGAATTTCCGTGACAACTTGAACTTCAAAAGGATTCTAAATCCCTTAAAAGATCTTTAATTACAGTCCCTATAATTTTGAAAGATTCTCAACAATCTTTCTATAAGAAAACTAGAGTTTATACACCACTAAATGCATATCGGACTTACCATGCATGCATACTATATATACTCAACACAGGCAATCAGTCAGGTACGCACACACTTGACCTTTTATACAGCACACAAAGACTATATAGAGTTTAGGTTCTTTCAGACTTCTATTCACCTTCACCGCTCTTTCTAATTTGAATGTTGAAATTTTCTCCACCGGAATCACCTCCGATGGGTTTTTTGTAAGTCTACTCCATGGTGTACTCATTCTTGTACTACTCTTCATTACATATATGAAATTTCTCATATTTCTATATAGAAAATCCATTAAGAAATTTTTCTATTAAAACAGCTCCCGAAAATTTCGACTTAATCGCCTGCAAATCAAAAAAATTTTCAAAATGACCACTGATGGTCCAATAATAATAAAGATGACTCTAGAGTGTATAAAAATCTCAAATTTGTGTAGATCTCACTTCGTAGAACTAAATCGTAAATTTTCAAAAAAATCGCCGGTAAAACCCCAGCCGGGTCGAATGTGGCACGGTAAGGCTAAACGATCACGTTTTGACACGGGATAAATTAAATTAGACCTAATACAAAGTTCTGAGTCTAATGTACAATTATAAAAATTTTCGGGGTCAATTAAAAATTTTTATAAGTCAAGGGACTCATTTGAAATTAATAAGAAATTTAAAAGAAAGGAAAATGTTGAGAAATAGATAACAAATGAAATTGTGATGTGAATAGATGGTTGGGATATTTGATTTGGGTTGTAATTAAATTTTAACCATTGGATTGAAGAAATGAGAGAAAATAAATTGTTGTTGGTATAAAATGATCCAATGGTGAGAAATAAATCATGAGATGATCAAGGGTTGAGATTGAATCAAATTACCCATTTCTATTCTCCTAAACAAAGAACAAACAAAAGGTGTAGAGAATGAGGAAGAGAGAGAACGTGAGTTCCTTGTGAGAAGAATTTTTTTTTTTTTTTTTTGTTGCAAAGTTCATCCAATGGTGGAGATTGTGTTGAAGAGAATTGAATTAATTTGAACCCTAGGGTTTGAGTTAGTGGGAGACAAGAACACTATTTAGTGTAAGAAATGTGGGATTTCTTGGAAACCAATCAAGGGTGAGGATTTAACTTAGAATTGGATCTAAATTGTGGGCCATTGGATCTTGGTTTATGGGAGACAAGCATTTAATGAAGACTTGAATTTGTAGAAAGTGAAAGTGAACTTGTAGTGTGAGAGGGAGAGAGAAAACGTGAGAGAGAGAGAGAGTGAGCTCTTACTTGTGATCAAGAAATTCCAATGGCCATGAATTAGTCTTGAAAATGTTGGATGGCTAGGATTAAATGGAACAAGTAAATAAGCAAACACTTATGCTCTTTTCTTCCAAACCGTGAAGTGTTCAACACCAAAGAAGAAACAAAGAGCTCTCTATTTTTCCTCTCATGGCCGTGAGTTTCTTGAAAGGGAAACTTGATTTCTTCAAACACCACCCCAAAATTTCTACCTAGATCATCTTCTCTCAAACCCTAAAACAACATATCCAAAAATTGGAGCTAAAGAAGAACCCTAGTTTGGTGAACAAGAGGAGGCCGAGAGCTTCAAGAGGGAGGAGAAATTTCTGGTTTCTTCAAGCTTCATCCGGACACCTCTAGGTAAGAAAATTTTCTCTCCACTCCTAGTATAACATATCTTGTTTTGGAACCAAGAGGAGAAAGTTTAGTTAGTGAACCAAAGTGGCCGAGAGTTAAGAGGTTGGAGGAAGAAAAAGATTCTGCACTTTATTTAAACTTGAGGACCTTGTGTGAGTGTTTTAATATGTTGATTTTAACTTAGATTAGGGGTGAAAACAAGAGGCCGAATCCTAGATGAGTGCAAAATTTTTCTGGTTTGGAGAAGCTTGGTTCAAAGCTGAAGTGATCACATTTGGAGATAAGAAAACATGAGGAAAGGTGTGCAGAAATTCAGACATTTGTGGGCCAAGAACTTGAATGAGAAAGGGGTGTAAGTGTGTTGAAAATTTGTCCTTCATGTTGTAAAGTTTGTGTGCAGAATTTTAATACCATATTTATGAATACATGTGTGTGTTTGTTAGTTGAAATGAGGATAAATGATGTGCAGAAAGTTGTTTGTGTTTGGCCATGAAATTGGAGGAGAGGAAGGTGAAATTGCAAGCTGAAAATTTGTCCTACAATTGGTCAATTTTGTGTGCAGAAAAATTGAATGAAAATTATGAGTTTGTAATGTGTATTTGAGCTGAAAAACAAGGGAAAAATTGGGTGATTGTTGGCTGTAAAGAATGTGATGTAATTATGCAAGAAAGTTACTTTAAGGGCCAAAGAATGAGGTGCATTGTGTGTAGAAATTTTCTATACTAAAAATGAGTTAGGTGAGGTTATTTTTATGCTAACCGTGGAGTGTATGGTGAGGGAAAATGGATCCTAATGTGTACAGGAAATTCTGGTTTATGATGTTGAGGAAGTAAAGAAATGAAATGGCCGAAAGTATGAGGAATAAATATGTGTGTGTGCATGTATAGTTAGCATATGTGTGCTACGTAATGTGATAAAGATGTGTATTAGTTTGGTGTATTAGCATGCTGAATTTTGAAGGATAAATTATACAATGTGCAATGTGAATGTGGGCTGTTTTGTGCATAAAGGAGGTGAGATTTGAACAGACTAAATTCTGAATTTTGTGAATTGTTTTAAGTGTACAAAGAGATAAAGTGTGAGAGTGACAGTTTTGATAGTTTGAAGTGGCATTATTTTGCAAGAAAAGTATGGGAAACATTGAGGTCAAGAAGACATGCATGAGGAAGTGCACATTTTAAGGATTATCGAATGCACGATATGTAAAAGGGAACTTGAATCTTAAGCATGCAGAAAATTGAATCTTGTGGACTGAATTGTGTGTCTTTGGAAATGAACAATTGAAGTTACCTATTTGGTGATGGAAAAAGGGGACAGCACGTGTACAACCTTGGAAACCTACATATGTAACCCTAATTCCTAGTCATGAATAAGGAATTTAGTAAAATTTAAAATGAGCCAATCATTTTCAACTATATGGCATCCAAATTTACACATCCATTATATTGTCCTCGTAGGACACACGATTGGAGACATATCGAGGGGAGCACATTTCCGCCTTATGAGATCATTCTAGGGAATGACAGACCCTCCAAAATACAGTGAGTGGAACTTTGATACTGTGTTTTTGATTGAATAAAAATTCATGTTTTATAGTCTTTTCATGTCACGTCCCAAACCGGAGTCGTGAGCAGCCGCCCATTGCCCTGGATGCCTACTAAATCGGGCAGAATCTCCTTATATTTCGAAGGTCTTCCAAGTACAATTTAACCTGTATATTGACAATCATCTTGTCAAATAAACAAATGGCCATCCCGGCCTCTCCAAAATCAACCAATCCCATAGCAGACATCCAGGACAACACAAGGCTATAAAAATTACTAACAGTCCTAGCCACAGACCTCTACTGTCATATCCAACTAGAGCATAAGCAGCCGCCACACTTAGCGGAGCTAAATTTTATACAATTATACAACACATTCCCAAGTAGAAAGTTTAAATGCTTATAGGTGTCTCAATGCCAGTATAATAAGAGAGTTTCCCAAACAATATTCATAATTTATACAGTCATCCCATAAAATGTATATGACCATCTACGGACCTCAATATCAAGACCTCGCAGGGTCGATATAAAATAAGGATTTCAAATTTCAACTTAAATTTAATTCTCACCGTCGTATACCGAATCCACCAATGTGCTACCAAAACCTGTAGAGCCTGATACGTCGCTCTAGCACAATAACCCTGTTGAGGGAGGAAAAGAGAGGGATGAGTATCAAGGAAGATACCCAGTGAGTGAGGACATTAATCTCAAGTACAAATAGTGTAGGTGAACATTGGAGTGTCAAACAACATTATTCGTAAACAATAATTAATTATTTGTCATAAAAACGTGGTATGTTCAGTAAAATAAACTCATTTAATCAATCACACGATATCATACATATATGCATCCATTTAAAAATCAAGCATATCATAGAGCAAGCCGAAAATGATCCTGGCAAAGGTCAACCATGACCAAGGACAGGTGCATCGAGGGTTTTATTATGCAAGGTTATTCAAAAGTTGCTCTCTATCCTGACATTGGCCATGAGTTCGCTGGGGCTAGCTCATCATCGTGTATAAGACCCCGCCCGGTGCTAGACGGTGGCGTCACACACGTCCTTCCCCCTACGTGAGTTCAACCGGCCGCGTCTATAGCCATATAAAATGCATCATCGTGTATAGGACCCCGCCCGGTGCTAGACGGTGGCGTCACACACGTGCTCCCCCTACGTGGGTTCAACCGGCCCCGCCTATAGCCATATAAAATGCATCATCGTGTATAGGACCCCGCCCGGTACTAGACGGTGGCGTCACACACATCCTCCCCCTACGTGAGTTCAACTTGCCACGCCTATAGCCATATAAAATAACGTTTGCGGATACCTCCTACAAAAGCGTATCCGAGCAACCCATGCCTCTACAAACGCCCTTCGTAGCTACGGAATCATCAATGTCATCATCATCATAGTATCATAAGGGCACAACGTCCCACTGGTAAGAATCATATCATATCATCTCATAACTAATAGGCATCCAACCTACATAGTTCATCAAAACATTTGAAATTCGTGTGCCAATACATTTCATCAAATCATTTCAAATCAACATACCAATGCAATGGTAGAATAGAAAACATTTTAGTTCTCAAATAATGGCACAATATTAATTTATTTCAAACCATGGATACATAGTCATAGAAAACATAAGTTTACGACACTCCAATAATCACAAAACAGATTTGAGATTTAATATCACACGTCGAATCAATGCATATCAAAGCATGTCTTATTTAAAAACGTGAAAAAAATCAAATTTTCACTATTTCATGCAAGAGATTAGAGTCTCACTCACATTCTAGGGAGGGTAATCACTCCCTATTTCCAAAATCAAACCAAATTGACTCCTCGAGTCTCCAAAAGATCAACCTAGTCAAATTATCACAATTTTTCATCAAATTTCCAATTATTTTAGGCTTTGTCATTTTCCTAAGTTTGTACAAATCTTAATTCCTCAATTTTTTTGGATATACTCTAATGTCATCGATTGCATTTCATTTTTAAATAAATAATCAAATCAAAATCAAGCCTGATTCAATCCTAAAACTAATCAAAGTCGGAAATACACTTAAAATAAATAAATTTCCTACGAAATGGAAAAATCTTTGAAAAATCATATACTTTTTTATTCTCATCCGATTTCTTCAAACCATATATCATTTTCAAGGTATTGAAGTCTATTTTCATAATACGAAAATTGTATTTTGATTTCCTATATGCAGGACAATTTATAATAAAAAGACTGTATCAATCCTTAAACTCAAATTCCAAATTCTGACTGTTTTTATACATTCGTCAAATTAAACTCTAAGGGAAGCTATTCTAATCAAGTCAATACGATTCTATCATTCGGAACAGCCCAATTCATATAAAATTCTATACTTAACCTAAATAATAACATATAATCTCAATCAACGCATTTCAAATCTACTCTAACATTTATCCTAATATATGCAATACACTCCTACTTTACCCTAAATTCATCCAAATAAATTGAAGGAGTTGGTATTTTACCTCACCTAGGGTGGTCTGCAATCCAAAACCCTAACGTCCGTGCGCCTACAACTCAATCCGGACCTGCATTATTTCCAATTCAAAGTACAGTTCAATGATTATACTTATTCTCTATTGTAATCAAACCCTAGAACTATAGATTAGAACTCTTACCCTTATCTGCACAATGGAAGAATCGTAGTCAGCCTAGAGTTTTTTGAAAGCCTAGAGTTTACTCTGTAACGAAGGTTGCAGAGAGGAAGGACAGAGGGATAGAGACAGAGGAAGGCTGAAAGAGAAACAGAGAAGGGCCATGAGAGAAAGAGAGAGAATAGAGAGACAGAGGGAGTGATGACCGAGAGGGAAAATAGAGGGGCTAAGTGGCTACGGCGATTGTGGTGGTGGAAGAGGGGGAAATCGCGAGAGATGGAGGGAAAGAGAGAGCATGACAGTGAGAGGGAAACAGAGTCACGAGAGATAAAGAGGGAAAAGGAAGAGAGAAAATCGAGAGGGAGGTGAAGAGAGAAGTGATCGATGGGGGGTGATTGGTGGCGGAGCAGTGGAGGCGGTGATGGAGGGCGGCGGAGGAGACGGAAGAGGGAGAGAAATCACGGGAGGTAAAGAGAGAGATCGGTCAATAGTGAGATGTAGAGGGAGAAAGGGAGTAGAGAGAGAACCGACAGGGAGAGAGATGATAGAGAGTGATAAAGTGGTGGTGGTGGTGGTGAACAGAGGCTGAGAGAGTAAAAGAGAGTGTGATTGAGGGAGAGATCGAGAGAGTGAGACAGCGAGAGATAGAGAGAGAAACAAAGAGATCGAAGGGGAAAAAGAGAAAGGAACGGGCGGTGGCGACCTTGGGTGGTTGGTGGTGGCAGTTGATCGCGGCAGAGATGGCGTAGGAGGGCGAAAGAGAGAGAGCGGCGGAGAGTGAGATCGAGAGAAACAGAGAGAGAGAAACAGAGAGAGGGAAACAGAGAAAGGGAAAACTGAGAGACAGAAAGGGAGGTAGAGAGTGGGAGATGGGCGGTGGCAGTGGCGGTGGCGATGGCGATGGCGGTGTGCGGTAGAAGGCGTGGAGCAGCGAGGGCAGTGGCGGGAGATGAAGAGACGAGAGAAAGAGGCAAAGGGAAAAGGGGAAGAAGAAAAAAATTAGGGCTTTTAGCCCTAATTACATTAGGGGAGGGAAAACGATGCATTTTCCCTCTCTCCCAATTTTTTTTTTTTTTTTGTTATATATATATTTCTTTTTATAAAATAAATTTATAATTAATAAAATGAGAAAATAAATAAATTAATAAATGAATAAATATTCATCTATATATTTTTTATACTCATTTCACACTACAATCGCGGATACGGCATTTAGAATATATCAAAAATTTAAATTTAACACCTCAAAATCGAAAATCAATATAAATATAAATAAAAATTTTCTATATGTACATATAAACGGAGAAATATTATATATATATTTCATGAACAGTACATTAGTACGGATACCGCAGTGTCGGTGTTACATTTCAAATGACATATTTTATGACCTATGTGAAAGTAGGAGATTTGATTTATGTTTTATAAATGCTTCTCTTTGTGGTTATTGGAATGTCTTAAATGATTTGATTCAAATAATATGCATCCATAAATTTTGTTGAAATGATATCGTACCACTCTTTGAAAACTTGATATGATTTATATGTTACCATTGCATTGGCACACTGATTTGAAATGGTTTGATGAAATGTGTGGGTAGGATGCCTACTTGTGATGTGATGATGTGATGATGTTCCTATTGGATTTCCGTAGCTACGAATGGCGTTTGTAGAGGCACCCATTTTGTCCGGATACGCTTCGACTGGAGGTATCCCACAAACGTCATGACATAAATGTATGGACCCGGTTGAATCAAAAGGGGAGATTCGTCCGAATAGGTGGTCTAGCACCAGGAGTTGCTTATACATGATTATTATATCCGTATGGGTCCAGTTGAACCAAGTAATGGGAATGTCTGTCCAAATAGGCAATCTAGCACTGGGAGTTGCTTGTACGTGGCCAACGTCAGGGTAGAGAGCTAAATTTTGAAACTTCACATGCATTTGAAAAACCCCCAATGCGCCTGTCATTGGTCTCGGTTGACCACTACTGGGATTAATTTTCTGGCTAGCTCTATCGATTTTTTATATATTATGGATGCATATGTTGATATTATATGTGTGATATATGTTCATATGATTTATGAAAATACCATGCTTGATTTATAATATCATCTTGTTGTAAAATATGCTTTGACACTCCGTGCTCACACATGCTATTGAGAACATAATGTCGATCCCCTCACTCACTGAGTATTTTTCCATAATACTCACCCCACTTTTTCATGATGATAGATATAGATTTGGCAGAGAGACGTGTTGAGAGAAATTTGACACACTTAACTTACTTTTGGAGACGTTGAGTTTTGGGTATGGCACCAGTCATTCTTCCGTGATGAAAATTTTGATGATGTATATATATATATATATATATATATATATATATATATATATATATATTTGAGGTCCATAGATTAACCATGTACATATTTATGGGATGTGTTATGTAAATGTAAATTGAAACTCTCAAGATTATTGTATATTCATGTATTGAGGCAAAATGTTGCATTTTGAATTCTTTTACTTGGGAAATTATATTTTGAGGAAAAACAGATTTTAAATAGGTTTCAAACAGGTGAAGATGTTAGGCTTCGTTGCCTCGATATGTGTGTTGTGTGATGGGCAGCATACGGGGTAACGGGCGGCTATTCACGGCTTTCAATTGAGAATCGAGGAGTGACACAATAAGCGTAACATCACCGATTCTCCATTCGAGTCAGAAGAACAGATTCTTGTGAAGTCGATTTTGGCTTCAACAAGTGATTCTGTCAAAGTTAATATTTAGGGGTGATTTGCATTTTTCCCGTTACATAGCTAGAGCTTACAAATTAATATCTATATTGAATGATCAATTATAGCCTAGGTTGCATAGAAATAGTAATGGATATGAAACGATATGAAAAAGTGACATTTTGTAAAAATATAAGAAACGGAAATGTGAACAAATACATAAATATAAAAATATAAAAATTTTTATATAAATATTAGTTATTTTATGAAAATAGTAGAATAATCATATTTTATAATAAAAATCTAAAATAATCAAATATTTAATTATTAATCACGAGACAAATATTATAAAAATAATAATTATAATTAAATAAATAATAATTCATTAAATATGAAAAAATATATAAATATAAAAAATATAAAAACTTTTATGTAAATATTAATTAATTTAATGTGTCAAAACGTTTCGAAAACGGAAAAAAAAAAATTTCTTGTATCATAGATTATAGCTATAGTACCAACGAACAATTGATTCAGGGGGTAAGGGTGTTAAATTGTTTAATCAAGTCTCAAATCTAAAACTTGAGAATGAAAAAATTATGTTAGGAAAGTTTTCTCTTAAATTAGATTCGACAATACGCAGACCGGATTAGTCAAAATATAAATTCGGATATCGTTTGGTTACACAAAAAAATAGATTATAACTATAGTAATTATAATGATCAGTAATATTAAATTAATGAAATTCCCTGATAACTATAATTATTAAATAAATACAAAATATATGCTTATATACTAACAAATGATAAAAATAAAGAAATGAAAATTATAGAATAACAACTAATTTCTTTTTTTTTTAATGAAACAAGGAGGGATGAACTAGCTTCCGAAGAATGTCATACCGCTAATATCACTCTTAAGATTATAAAACATCTCACTAGGAGGGGAGACACTGGCAGACCCAACATTCCTTGCTTAACCAAAATGTCTGCACATCTGTTTCCCTCACGATGAACAAACTGGACTTGATCATCCAAGATTTGCTGAATAAGGATTTGGCATTTGAGAATAATGAGGAATTGAGGAAGCAACTGAGAAACCGTAGATGTCAAGACTACTACCAGCTTGGAAGAGTCAATTTATAGAATTACGGAAAAGAATTTGGCTTGAGGCAGGAGTATAAGTCCTTCCCGAACACCACAGAGCTCGGCGGTAAATGGATTAGCCACCCTTAAATTAACAATGAAACCACGGACCCAAAAACCAATCTCATCTCTAATAAAACCTCCATCCCTTGCCTAGCAAGAAGTATTACTGGCACAATCCATGTTTAATTTGTAGAATCCTGGGGGAGGAGGGATCCAACAAACCCAACGGCCAAAATGGGGTGCATGTTTAAAATGATTCCCTAAAGAGAGACATTCAACCTGGGTGTACCTTGAGGCAACTACAACCAATCTATCCAGAGAGAATGATATTCTGTCAAAAATGTACTGACATCGATCCTTTCAAATTGTTCAAAGAGTATACACATAGTACATCGATCACAGAAGACCCCTGTGAATGGCATGCGATCAGCAGTTGCGAGATAACCACTCCTCTATTGGTTGATTTCCCTGAGTTCCTATCACCATCCGGGTAAGAGATGATTGGCCTAAAATCATCATCCAAATTCAGCAAACGACGGAATAGTCTCGAAAAAAATGGCTTTGAGTCTCCAGTGAGGCCTTACAAAGGGGGCAAAGAGGATTATCCATAAAATCTCGACATTACCGATATTCATTCGTCATCAAACTATTGTGTTTCATTTGTCACACAAAAAATTTCACTCTTTCCAGATATTTCATCTTCTAAATCCAACTCTAGGCCTCTATAGGAGTAGAATCCCCATCCTCTCACTGGCAAAAGGTAGTATAGGCTAACCGGATTGTGAAGCTCCCTGATGAATTTCCTGCCCAACAAACTGCATCTCTAGCCTCAAGATCTCGGGAAATCATAATATCCCGAATCTCTTTCACTATGTCAGGGGGAAGTAGTGCTCCAAGCTTCATGACATCCCACTACCTATCCCTAGTGATGAGATTCTATGCCATCACCACCGTAAATGTATTTTAACGACCCTCCGATAATCGCTGAGTTAGAGGAGTTGAACCAACCCATGTATCCTCCCAGAATCTAATGTTTTACAACCCAACCTCCAACGAATACTATTCCTTAGGGAGTCTCAAGTTTTTAGGATACCTTGCCAGAGGGGGGAATAATTGGATGACCTATTTGAATTGGAGCAAATCTCCTGGTGAAGATATTTATGGCGAAGCACCTGAAACCATAATACCGAGTCCACTGATAGAATGCGACACTTGAGTTTTGCTAGGATTGCCAAATTTGCCTCCCTTATCGTCCTAATTCCAAGACCCCAACCTCTTTAGCCTTACATAATCTATCCCATCGAATTGAATACACATGACAAGATCCCTCGGAGTCTCCCCAAAGGAATTGGCAGTTCATACGATCCAAATGTGAGCATATCGACTCTGGAAGCCAAGAAGATTGCTTAACGTAGCCCGAAATTACCGAGGTAACTGCTTGAACTAGGGTTCTCATCCCCACTATATTCAATGTTTTTGATTTCTAGCTATTTATTCGATTCTGCACTTTCTCCACCAAGTACTTATACGTACTTCCTCTGGTATGACTATTCATGATAGGGACTCCCAAATACATTCCCAAATTCTTTGAGAGATGGAAATGGCTCTAATATGTTAAGCACCTCTTAAATGATAAAGGTGCCCATGGCGAGACAAATAACTTGGACTTTTGGAGGTTAAGGACTAGCCCAATCCTCTCGTAGAATTTTGAGGCGCTCCAACACCATAGTCATCACCCTAGGCTTCGTATTTGCAAACAGGAGGAGGTCATTTGTAAAAACTAAATGGGAAATGGCCAAGCCAGACTGAGAGGTTCAAATAGGGCTGCGACGCCCATCACTAAACCTCTCGTGGATCATTTACGAGAGCTATTCTATCACCAAAATAAATAGCTAGGAAGATAACGAGTCCCCCTGTCTTAATCCTTTCCCTAGCTCAAATTCCGGTAATGTCTCCCCATTCCAAAGCAAAGCTGATTGAGCCTTAGTAATTAAGAAAATATTAACCAAACCACATTTTGGGCACCTGAAAATCCACCAACGTCTGTCTCAAAAAATCCCAACTCACACTGTCATAGGCTCATTAAAGGTCCACTTTCAAAATCATCTTCCATTGGGCTCCCTTGGACATGTGAATCGAATAAATAATTTCCTGTGTAATAATAATGTTCTCCATAGGACTCCAACCCAAAAGAAAGCTACTTTGAAAGGGTCTAACCACCTTTTGTTGGATCAGTCTTAATTGTAGGACTATTACCTTCACTAACACCTTATATCTTGTATTCAATAGACTAATGGGATGAAATTCATTCAACCCACTCGAATTTGCTATCTTCGGTATTAACACAATAAAAGCCCGAAGGAAATCTAGAGGAAATAACCTATTACAAAATGTCTCACTAACAAACCGATACAAAGCTGAGTGGGTAACATTCCAACACCTCTAGTAAAACAATAGCTTTACACCATCTGGCCTCGGGGCCTTAAGTCCCTTCATCGAGAATACTGCAGATCTAATCTCAGATAGCTCAACTGGTTGACACAACTACCTTTGATCTTCTGACTCAATAGTTTGCTGCCATCTGCTCAGTCCACCCAATCGTTAATCCACATTAACACTCCGAAATATACCTGAGAAATATAAGATCGCATGATCCTTAAAGGTCTCTTGATCGAAACACCACTCCTCATTTATCCTTAATTGAGAAATCCAATTGCGGTAACGATGAGTAATAGTCGATAAATGAAAGAAACGGGTGTTTTTCTCCCCTTGGAAAAACCACCATATCCAAGATTTCTGACGCCAGAATGTTTCCTCCATATCTAACACCCTATGGTACTCATCTAACAATTGATTCTCTAGACTACGTAAAGATCTAAACTAGTCATACCCCAGAGCCCATTGAATACCACGCAATCTCTCCTCAAACCTGCATTTCCTATTAAAGATATTCCCAAAGACCTGCATGTTCCATACCTTTAGAGCTACAGTTACAGACTGAATTGAACACAGTAAGGATTGCCCACCGTCTCCACTATCACCACTGCACCAAGTTGATGAGAAAGTCTATAGGAATTAAGGATGATTAAGCCATATAGCCTCAAATTGAAATGGTCGGGACTCCCACGGGGGAGGGAAGGTCCTACAAGTATACAGAAGGATCAGATGATGATACCCATGGAGGCAAGGTAAATGAACCACCCTGCTTTTGGAAAGATGAGTCTACTCTAAGGATTACCAAGTAGTCGGTTTAGCCATTCCTTGAGAATAGTAGCACCATCCCATTTCCAAACCCAAGTGTATTGATATCCAACAACTCCAAGGTCATGAAGATTACATCCCCGCCACCTATTCTGAAATCCATTCGAATGATTCACAACCCGGGCCTCACTATTACTAGTCTCCAATGGACCTGTTATATCATTAAAATCACCCAACACAAACCATGTCTCATTTATGCCCCCCAAAAGATTTTGCCAAGCTTTCGATTTTTTTACACTATAAGGTTGAATGTAGACATAGGTAACAAACCAAATGACATCTCCGGAGTGAATTCAACAATGAATTAACTGATCTGAGCTAAAAACCACCGAAACACCAATACAATCATGCTTCCAAACCAACTACAAACCCCCTAAAGCCCGAAGACAAAGCAATATATTCCTATCATAACCTATTCTTTTCAAAAAAAAAAAAAAAACCTAAAAGCTTCGAAGAATTACTTCTGGTTTCAATTAAACACACCATATCCGGGTCATACTGTCTCAAACAATCCTTCACAGCCCAACGAAAGTGGGGATTACACACTTCACCCACATTATATGCAAGAAATCTATTATTTAATAACATAAGATCAATATAAAGTGTAGAAAGCATACCCAAAGGTTTAACAATTTTCTACCATCATTTCAACACCATCTACCACTATACCCATACCACTAAAATGCCTCTCCAGGGTAGTTATTCCACCTGAGTCTTCGTCTCTCTCCTTAAACCTAGGATTCATCGGGAGATATTAGAATGCCTTGCATATTTATTAGGAGGATCACCAGTATCAGAGAGAAATATCCCCAAGTCCTCCACAGTCTCTTCTTGCCTGCAGTTGGGTAGGAGACAAGAACCGGTAGAGACCTTCTGTAGCTGAATATGTGAGTGTTCGGGCTGAGTCTGTTAAAAATTCTAGCTTGATGAAAACCATCATCAATATACTTACATATCCTATATCTCATGCCAAATCACCAAGAAAACCAAAAAACGAACCTGATTCCATTTTGGTCAAGATGAATATTCAGTTCTTGATGTTCGATCTTCAGATCTTGGGTTGATTTTTCAGATAATCCGTATCTCATTTGGGTTTTCTCTCTGAGTGATAGGATGTCAGAAGAAGAATTGAGAATGAGGAATATGTTATCTAGGGACCATAACCCCTTTAGATAACCTCCTTGGTGATTTTAAATTTTTAAAATCATCTGTTATCTTTTGGTTATTTCTATTTTGACCCATCACAAAATAGAAATTACCATATGGTCTCTCAACCTTTTAATAAAAATTCCACACCCTTCAATATATATTAAAACCCTATAATAAATATAATGTAACAAATCACATTTATTGGGTATACTTAAATGACAGTTCATATACATAATTATTTTACATATCAGCACAACATTAGATTAAAAAAAATCCAACAATCTCCCACTTGAACTATATGTACAACTTTATAATTATATATAACCGTATGAACTCAACTTTGTTGTCAATACTGAAATATATCTTTAACAAATCCCGTACATCAATCATATCAACATAGCATTAAGGTAGCCTTTGTTACATTTATCGTAACTCGACCCAACAATGGTCACATATGTTAATACAACTAAATGACATGAATCATGATATGGATGTGCACCATTGAAATTACATGCAATGTGATCTATAATATGTCTATTTTCAACTGGTTCTTCCTAAATTATAGTGAGATTAATTATATTTTATATCAGAGTGTAATGAAAACTGAATCTTTATTTCTGCAGAAAACTATCCTTATGTACAACCAAAAAATGGCTAAAATTGAGCATAAATATATAAACTCCCACTAAAACTGTATATCCTCAAATGACATGACACCCATACTAGTAGTGTGCTCATAAAACATTTTGGGTGGCACTCCCTTAGTAAGTGGATTCACAATCATGGAGTTTGTGCCAATATGCTCTATAAATAATTGTCCACACTTAATCCTTTCTTTAACAACTAGAAACTTGATGTCTATATGTATAACACCGATTTCTCGGTGTATGTATCATGTACCTTCTTATCATATATATATACATGAAGTTATCTACATCTCATCAGGAAAGCTAGTAGAAATGCATTTTCACCAAAACCTCTCTCGAAAATTTTCAGCAAAAATCGTCGAAAACCTAAATTGTCCAAAATTGACTACGGACGACCCAGAATCATGAAATATCAATTCTAATGATCAAGAAACATTAAATAAGGGTAAATACAACTTAAAAAGGCAAAATCGACGATTTTCAAAGAAATCGTCGACAATCCCTAATTTGGGTTGAAGGCCATTCAGAAAGGCTAAACAACCACATTTTGACGTGGAATAAATTAAATTAGGCCTAATACGAGGTTTTGAGTCTAATGTGAAATTATGAAAATTTTTGGGATCAATTTATAATTTTTATAAGTCCAGGGACCTAATTGTAATTAACAAAAATCTAGAAGCAATTTAACAATTGCTTTTCTTCAAAACCGTGACCAACAAGGAATGTAGAGAATGGGTGTGTTGGTAGGACATGTGTGAGGAGAGAAGAACACTTATTTTTTTATTTTATTAATTACCTTTCAGAAGTTAGATCAAGGGTTTAGATTTAAGTGAGTAATTGGTAAATTAATTTGGACCTTTAGATTTAATAATATAGATGAGCTTGGATCAAAAGTCAAAGATGATAGGTAACAAAGCATGGGTAAGTTATGGAGTGTTGAAAATTTTGATTTCAATCTAAGGGTGAAAATTTAATTGGGAACTTAATGAGATTTTTGGATCATTGATCTAATAAAGTAAGAGATAATTGAACAAAGCATTTATTGCCAAAGTATGGTGAGGAAGACCCTTATTATTGTCATAGCCGAGAGAACATGTGCAAGAAAAGCAAGACTAGACTTTTGACACATAACATCAATGGTTGAGATGCTTTTGGCAAGGTGGTAATAAATTGTGACCATTGATTCCATAAAAATTAGAGACAAACAAGCATGGAATGAAAAAGGCAAGCATTTATTAAAGAAATGTTAGTGATGTACAAATGTTGACTTGTGGAAAATTAAATTGAAGGTTAGGATGAATTTTTACAAAATGGATGGTAAAGATTAAAAGCGGAGTGAAGTGTGCTTGTGATAAATAAGAGGCTTTAACCCTTCATTTGCTTCACCAAGAAGTGGCCGAGAGTGAGAGGAAAAGGGAGGAGCATTCTTCATTCCTTCAAGAGCCGAGAGTGAGAATGAGAGAGTCCCATCTAGAAGGAGAGGATTGTGTTGGAGAATTGCTTTAACCTTCAAATCTCTAGACAAATTTGAAAACAAGGTAAGAAAAATATATATATATTATACATTTGAGGAATTCATTATTCATGTCATGTAGTTATTTTATAGGTTAATCATGTTGATTTTGTGTCCAGAGATTTTTTTTGGAGAGGCTGAAAAATTGGAAGATGTAGAAGTGAGTGAATCCTTGAAGAAACTAAGATCCTTGCTAAGTAAGGTAAGAGTTCAGCCACTCAAAACTTTTGTTCTATGATTCAAGAAATATTTTGAACATGCTATATGATTAATAAGCAAAAGAAAATGAAAAATGAGCATGAAACAAAAAGGGGCCGAGAGGAAAAGTTTTGAAAGACCATAGCAGGAGAAAGAACTCCATTCTGCCCTGTTTTCGAGAGAGACTTCCCCTAAGATTTGAGATATCTTCCTGACAGAATCGGACCAAGTACTTGTAGCTCTACATCATATCTTTCCAATGAGATAAGAATCACCTAAATCCGATTTTTGTATCAAAAATTATGGAAATTCTCCCGAGACTGTGTAGAGTGTTCCTCTGTTTTCGGCCATATATTAGCAGAATTCTTAGAGACCAATTTCGATCCTATTCTAGACATAATTAAGAAAACTTCCAAATACAAAAGTTGTAGGTCTCTGTCTCATCTTTAACGTAGTCAAATTTCACTTAAATTAGAGTAGTGTGCTAAAAGTTGTAGCACTTTCACTGAGACAGGACAGAGCTTGAGTTTGGAACAAAACTGAGACAAAAATTTGAATTTCTGAAATACTGTGTTTAGAATATGAGGAAATGCTCAAAATGAAATTTATAGTACTGTCTCTTATCTTTCATATGAGACTAGAATTAATTAATTTGGAGTTATATGTTAGGAGATATGAGAAAACTACCGAAACTGTGCAAATTGAATTATAAAAAATCCGAACTAGACCAAAGATCAAATTTTATAAAGTCATACAGTAAGAATCTGAAGATGAGTAACACATGAAAAATGTAGGTAAATGTCTTAGCTTTAAGTAACAATTTGGACCACTCAATTCTGAGTTATATAGAAAAAGTTATAGCATTTTTCCTAAGACTGCGCAAATGCAAAAATTTAGAGTTAGAAAATTTATGAATGTTTGGGCTTGAACCACTAAGGCAAATTTGTATTGGGCCAATTCCAAAACACAAAATGTTAGTATTAGGCCTAAGTCCAATTAGAATTTTAAAGTCCAACAATCCAAGGCCCATAATGAGAGATGAGGCCCAAAATCTAAAGCTAATCAAAATTAGTGAAAGTCTTGTAAAGAAATAAAGAATTAACATATGTGTATATTGTTGTCTTAGGAGTAGACTATTATTCTACACACGAAGGATAGCTTGGTTGAGATTCGATATTGATAGGGAGTGGTGTACCCTCCCTATATAAGTGAGTGGGATTTACGATACCATGTTATTAATATCAAATCATGTTTTACCGTTTTTAGAAATAACATGATTTATCCGTATGAAAAATGATATTGTTAAAGGCTTTGAAAAATGCTTTGTGATAAGTGGAGTATCTGAAAATGAGTTAATAATATGCATCCATGTGAATTGTTAAAAAAATGATATCGTGTCGTGTTTTGAAATTCTGAAATATAATTTCTAATATGACTATACATCTTGACACGTTTGATTGATACTACTTTGGTACTTGGACTGAGAGTCCATGGAAATTGACGGATATGATATAGTCCCTAGGGGACAATCGTAGCTACGGGCACGTTTGTCGAGGCACCCCATGTGTGTCCGGATAGCCTTCTGCAGGAGGTATCCCACAAACGATGCGTACCACATGGGTTGGACCCATAGGTGGTTTTATAAATTACGGACTAACCCGGTTGAACCGTAAGAGGAGGACATGTGTGACGCCACTGTCTAGCACTTAATGAGACTGTGGCCAATACCGAGGTAGAGAGCTAAATATGAAATTACTTGTATGAAAAAAACCCTCGGTGCGCCTGACATTGGTCGTGGTTGACCCTTGCTGGGAATGATTTTCTGGATAGCTCAATCAATTTCTAAAAGTGATTTGGATGCATATGAATGGTTTGATGTGTATGCGTGGAACATAACACGTTGTTTGAAAATTTCATGTAAATTTGAGAAATGTATCTGTTATACTGATTTTGACACTCCATTGTTCACCACACATTAATTTCATGATATCAACCCCTCACTCACTGAGTATTTCATAATACTCACCCCTACTCCTAAAATTGTAATAGAGATAGACTGATAGAGGGACATGTCAAGAGATTTTTTGACATACTTGACTGATCGGAGACTTAGACACGGTTCTTTGTCATCTTCCACTGAATGTATATATTTGAGGATTTTAGATTGACCATGTATGGTATAACTGTATTCATGTTATGAATTGAGACTCTTATACTGATTTGTATACCCATATATTGTTAATTGTAAATGTTTACTTGGGAAAATGTGTTTTGAAAGAATATATTTTGATAGCCTTATGTTACCTCGGGATACGTGTTGTGTTATGGGTAGTATACGAGGTAACGGGATACGTGTTTTGTTATGGGCAGTATACGAGGTAACGGGTGACTATTCACGGTCTCGGATTGAGGATCGGGGCGTGATAATATGGTTCAACTTTGTCGAGCTCCTGTTGTTATTGGAGTACAATACCACTGACTTATTGTCACAAAATAACTTGAGTGGTCATTCAATATGATCCACTATATGCAATCCCGTGATAAAATTTCGCAACCACACCCCATGGTTGGATGTTTCGTAGCAAGCTATAAACTTTACTGCCATAGTGGAAGAAACTATAAGTGATTGTTTAGCACTCTTCTAAGAAATGACACCTTTGGCAAGCAAATAAATGCACCCTGAAGTTGATTTCGTGCTGTCTTGAATCCCGCAAAATCGGAGTCAATATACCCAATGATCTCAAGCTGATCTGACCTCCGATACGTGAGTATATACCCTTTTGTTCTTTGTAAATATATGAATACTCATTTGACTATTCTCCAATGATCTACTCTTAGGTTACTTAAGTATCTACCCAACATTTCTATAATGTACGCAATATCCAGACACGTACAAATTTGAGCATACATTAGACTTCCCACTACTGATGCATAGGGAATTTTCTACATTTTCCTTTGTTCAAAATCATTCTTAGGGCACTAATTCAGACTAAACTTGTCTCCTTTAGTCATAAGGGTATCTCCTGATTTATAATCTTACATGTCATATCTTTGTAAAACCCTTTCGATATAGCTCTTTTGTGACAACCCAAGAATTCCCCGAGAGCGATCTCGATGAATCTGGATTCCTAATACAAAAGAGGTGTCACCAAGATCTTTTATCTCAAAATTCTTAACTAGAAATCTCTTGGTTTTGTGCACTAGGCTTATATTATTACTGGCAAGTAATATGTCATCGACATACAAAACAAAAAAAAATAAATCTACTCCCACAGAACTTATGATATACACAATCATTGACCAAATTCATCTCAAAACCAAACAAGATGATAACTTGGTGAAATTTATAGTACTATTGTCAGGATGCCTGCTTGAGCCCATAAATGAATTTCTTGAGTTTGCAATCCATTTTCTTTGAGTCATTTGAGCCAAAATACTCCGATTGCACTATATAGATTGTTTCATCAATGTCACACGTTGTCTTTACATCGATCTAGTATAGCTCAAGATTAAAGAGTGCTACTAATGTCATTATAATCCTTAAAGAGTCTTTTGAAGAAACTGGAAAGAAAGTCTCTTTATAATCGATACCTTTTTTTTGTGTGAAACCTTTTGCGACAAGACAAGTCTTATATCTCTCTACATTGCCCTTTGAATCCCTTTTGGTTTTAAATATCCATTTACAACCAATAGGTTTCACACCTTTAGGCAATAGGACGAGATCTCATTCGTTATTGTCCTTCATAGACTTCATTTCCTCATTTATGGCATCTATCCATATTTGAGAATTAGAACTTTCCATGGGCAGATGGAAGTTGATCGAATCATCTTCCATCATTCCAATATCTGTCTCATGTTCTTGAAGAAATACAACATAATCATCTGGAATTGTATTTTTTCTTTCTCTAGTGGATCTTCTTAATGACATAGGTTCTAGAGGTGGTTGAGTTTGTTTTTTAAATTGTTCTAATAGAACGATTGTTCTTGCCAGAGGTGTCATTTCCTGGAAGAGTGTCAAACAGTCACTTATAGCTTCTTCCACTTTGATAGCAGGGTTTACAGCTTGCTAAAGGGATCTAACCATAGGGTATGGCTATGAAATTTTGTTACGGGATTGCATATAGTAAATCATATTGAATGACCACTTAAGTTATTTTGTGATAATAAGTCGAGTATTGTACTCCAATAACAATAGGAGCTTAACAAAGTCGAAACATATAGACATCAAGTTCCTAGTTGTTAAAGAAATGATTCAGAGTAGACAATTATCTATATAGCATGTTGACACAAACTCCATGATTGCGGAAAAATATTTTATGAGCACACTGCTCGTATGGGTGTCATATCATTTGAGGATATGTAGTTTTAGTGTGAGTTTATATATTTATACTTAATTTTAGGTATTTTTTGGTTGTACATAAGGATTGTTTTCTACAGAAATAAAGATTCGGTTTTCATTACACTCTAATATAAAGTATAGTTGATCTCACTATAAATTAGGTAGGACCAGTTGGAAATAGACATATTATAGATCACATTGCATGTAATTTCATGCTGCACATCCACATCATGATCCATGTCATTCAATTGTATTAATATATGTAACCATTATTGGGTCGAGTTACGATAAATATAACAAAGGCTACGTTGATCTTATATTGATATGATTGATGGACGAGATTTGTTAAAAATATATTTCAGTATTGACATCAAAGTTGATCTCATACGGTTATACATAATTATAAAGTTGTACATATAACCCAAGTGGGAGATTGTTAGATTTTTTAATCCAACGTTTGATTGATATGTAAAATAATTATGTATTTGAACTGTCATTTAAGTATGTCCAATAAATATGACCTATTATATTATATTTATTATAAGACTTTAATATATATTAAAGGGTGTGGAATTTTTATTAAAAGGTACAGAGAACATATGATAATTTCTATTTTGTGATGGGTCAAAATAGAAATAACCAAAAGATAACAGGTGATTTTAAAAATTTAAAACCACCAAGAAGGTTATCTAAAGGGGTTGTGGTTCCCAGATAACATATTTCTCATTCTCAATTCTTCTTCTGACTTCTCATCACTCGGAGAGAAAACCCAAAGGGAATACGGATTATCCAGAAGATCAATCCAAGATCTGAAGATCGAACATCAAGAGCTGAATATTCATTTTGATCAAAATGGAATCAGGTACGTTTTTTGTTTTCTTGGTGAATATTCATCTTGACCCTTAATGCATTTTATTTCCACTTTCTCTCTTGATTTTCTTATTTTAAAAAAAAAAATGGAAAAGAGACTCCTATTAGTCTCTTTATGGATTTCAGAAATTAAAAAATAAATAAAAATCATGCCCCCACATTCCGAGACAATAAGTGCCCTTTTTTTTCCTATCTCTGTGACGGTGGCGAAGGAAAGGGGATACTCGCCGGTGATAGATTGACGGTGAGAAAGGTTTACACAAGTAGACAGTTAAGGGGATGCAGTTATTATTTTTTAAAAAAATTAAGTGGTGATAACCACTGCAATAATGGGGTTTCTACGTAAAGGCATTCAATTTCCTTTTAAGGTTAAAGCCAGAATTGCTATTTCAGCCCATATTATAAATTGGGCTATTGAGGCCATTTTTAAGGAAGTATCGCTGGATCCTTAAGATTAATTTGAAGCCAAATTTTAAAGTATTAACACATGGGTTGGTTTGGTTAGACTTAATGGGCTCATTGTGGTTTAATAAGAATGTCCATTTTTTATTACAAAATTGAGCTAATTTAATTGGGCTCACAAAAGTCCAATTTTGACATTAAATAATCAGACTTAATTTTTGATATAAAATTGGGTCTCTACCAGACCCAATTTATAAGATTCATTAAACCCAATTCTGATCTTGGGCCATTGGGCCTCTACCCATTATGGATTAGGACATTAAGCCAAGAATAATTTGGCCATTAGACCTATATCCTTAAGAATTGTTTAAGGCTCAATTTACGAGACCCATTGGATAAAATAAGTTATGGGTCAGTTGTCATGATAGAATTAGACATTGTGCCTCTTTGGGATGGCTTGTTTCATTATCAATAGACACATATGATCTGATCTCTCCCACCTTTCTATCTCTCTTTTCTTATGAGGTACGTTTATCAGTAAGTGATGATGAAGAGTCAGTTCTTAATGTAAGATCCAAATTCATGACTCTGAGAACTATGAGCAGATTCTCTTGCTATGATTTGAAATTTGAGTCATTCAACATAGAGATTGAACTGAGTTGAGTATTGATATTCACAGAAATAGAAGATAAAGTTGAACAAAGAACAATAAATAATCAAAACATGTTCACAACAAACTAAAATAATTAATTAATAATTCAAATAAATGTAACCTCATCACAAGATATCGAAACTCCATTAATATTTTATCTTTGGATACTTGTAAGTGGTACTCTAATATAGTAATGAAACACTGATAATAAATTAACATGTCAAATTGTTAACATTCCTTTGGGCCGATTTACAATTTATACGTAAAATCAAATAATTATACATAAACTAGTATTGAGAACTCTAAATTTCTCTTGTTACGAAATTTCTTGAGAATCGTTTGTGGGTTTTGTTTATATCCCTCATGTGGGAAATGTGTTCTATTTGTTGGACGATGTTGATTGATCGGGAAAGTCTAATGTTTTTAGAGGAATTATGAATGCCTTATGATACCTTGGAACATGAGGTGGGATTCACACGTGCTTTTGAGCAACACAATGATTGTTACGTGCCAGAACCTGTGGGTTGAGACGTGATAGAAGGCTACCAGCCATATATGTTTTCTTGACTCTTGGCACACAAAAAACAATACAGAGCTCTCTCTCTTTCAGTCTATTTCTCTTTTGAAAATCACTTTTTCTAATTTAAGCATCAAAGTCTCTCTTGCAAAATCACCTTCCGACAATATTTTACAAGTCTTACCATCCAAAAAGTCCAATAACGACTCATCCCATTTGAATCAGTAGAACTACCATCTTGGGAGTGAAACCCGACTAACAATTTTATTCTTGGAGACAAGTAAATTTATTAATTCTTTACTTATATGCTTTGATTTCTTTTTTGTTTTTTCTTTTACGGATTCTACTTTTGTCACTTGAGATGGCGGGTATGGTAAACTAGAGCAACTTTTGCTAGGTTTTAAAGCCTAGCATTCAAGTTGCTATTCCGAAGCGAACCCTAACTGTTGGTTAAGTTAGGTTTTGAAGGCTCCCTACTTCAATTAGAACTATCTAAAGGGTATAGGTGAGTTGTTAAACAATTTTTAAAACTAGTTAATAGTACCCTTCATAGTATTTTAAACCAACCACGTTGAACATGTTATGAGGCGTCATGGGTAAATTTTCAGTAAATAACTTATAAATACTTTTAAAGAAAATCTAATAAAACATCGATGCTTTTTCTTTTATTTAAATTGTAACTTGTGAACATGAAAAGGGCACAATAAATAAATATATATATATATATATATATATATATATATATATATCCTCCCCTAATAAGTGGGGGTGCAAAGTAAAACAGGAAAGGTTTTATTTTTGTGCATGTCTAAAATTTTATTTGTTAAAATAGAAAGTTGCCAACTACAATGAATAGATATTTTACCTATTGAAGTTGGCTATCCTCTAGGACAAAAGAGCAACTCCCATAGAAGGCTTTGCATATGCTATGATATGGTAACACATTTTTTTCATATATTATGGTTCAGTTGAGTGAGTTCATCCCATCAACACTAAACTATTGCGCCCAAGTCAGTCAAAATTGAAGAGATCTGGAAATCATCCAAAAAAAATAATGGATTTTAACTTCACAAGAAGGAAAATAAATAGGGTAAAAACCAGGAGGAAAAAAAATTTAAAAAAATAAACCCACATTACTTGACAAGCAAAATTTTACGGTTAGCACTGGAAAAAAAGAAATATCTCCAGATCCACATGCTCTCTGTCTTGGAGCAGTACACTTGATCTATAGTTATTGTCTGCAATCTGCACCAACTGCTTCCTGGATAGACTTAAAACCATCCTTTTCTAAACATCCAGCAAGTTCAGACTGCACAAAAGAGCACATCCAACTAAGCATGTTCCCAAGTTCTTTTACTGAGCTTATTATGATTATCTTTCATCTACTACATTAGGAATTTAAAGAAAAATACTAAAGCCGCACCTACCCAAAGGGCCAAAGAAAAAGTTGTCTAAAACAAAATTAAATACCTAGTTATTACAGATTTAGACATATGTAATTAAACTTAAATAAGTGCAAGCGCGTACACATTTACTCAAATGAACAAAGAAAAACCAAGGGATTTTAACACCACTTATCTACCTCACCATTTCAAAGAAAAGATCATTAATAAAAATAAAAATAAAAACGCGCAAGAGAGACTCAGGGTGATCAAACGAGTAGACATAATACAAAGAATGCATAAATGAAAGAAAGCAGATACAGATCTAACACATAATGCATACAAGATGTCCCCCCCCCCCAAAAAAAAAAAGGGGAAATTCTTGGATGTACCCAAAGATTTATTCATCAATAAATCAAGATTTTTACATACTTCCAACTTTTTTTTTCTAGCTTAACTAATAAATCTTATAGTTTTGCATAATTCCATTGCCCTTCCATTTAATAATCACCCTTTCCCAAACCTCTACAAACTTACATTGTAAGAAATAAGTTCCAGTAAACTTAATGCAATACTCCATGAAAGATGCCTCAATGTTTACTAGAAATACCAAACTTATACATTTTTTAAAGCTTCAATTTATTCCATGTGTCAATGTCCCAACAGGACGATGGCAACATTCAAAATGATGGTGACATAGATGGAGAAGTGAATCATGGGATCCAAGCGCGTTGAATGAAATAGAGAAGGGTATCTGAAATTTTTTGTGATCGCATGATGCCACTGTATTTGAAGCGGAAGTTTTATCGCAATAAGACCTACACTATTGTATAGTACCAAATATTAGGCTATTAAACAACAACAAGAACATAAAATGGTTGTAACTGAAATGAGAATGGTTTGGTGGATGTACAGTTAAATTAGAAAAGATAGGATTAGAAATGAAAAGATACGTACTAAATTGAGAGTGACCTCAATTGTGGTTAAGATGCAAGAGTATCGATTAAGGTGGTTTGGACATGTGCAACATAGATCAAAAAACGCATCCGGAGGACCGAAAGCTTAAATATAGGAGATTTAGTGAAACGGCAAAATAAGCTGTCGAAAATTTGGATGCAATGTGTCCGTAAAGATATGATAATTTAAGGGTTAACCGAGAAGATTTTAGATAGGAATAAGAGACGTAGGAGAATTAAAATAAGTTAAATCATCTTTTTGTCATTGTAACTCTATAAGGATGGTTAGTTTTGTTTTTGTTTCTTTTTTTCTTAAAAAAAAAATTTATATATATTTGTCTCTCAAATGGCAGATTCTAAAATTTGGGATTAAATTCCCGATTGTTGTTATTGTTGTCAATATCCCAATAGATTTTTGGACACATTTTTTATCCTTGTTGCACACTTGCCAAACTGGCCAAGAATTGAAAAAAAAAAATCCCAAACTCATGAAATAAACTTTAGCCTGAAAACTAGTATAAGCTGGGGTTTCATATAGAAAACCTAAGCCGCCTAAAGCCTTGGTAGGCCTAAAATTGAGCATATTGCTACCCAAGTCAACCTGCAACCTAACTAATGTAATCATCATAATTTAAGTAAGTTCATCTTCTTTATGGGATTTGTGTCCATTTACTAGCATGTGCAGGCAATTGAGTGATATATCATAATATGACAGCTATTATGAAAAGTTCATTCCCTTCATGTTGACAGAAAATAAAAGAAAACCATGATTCAGCAGCCCCCACAAATTCTTTGCAAAATTTTGCATCACCTAATCAGTTCAGCTAATCATTTTGCAGTTGCAAAACTCTCTGAACAAGCAGACACTGATGATCTGAGCATTTTGGATTCCCTCAGGTATAATCAAATTATTGATCTACTTTTACATGTCAAAAGAAAAACAGACCTTTACCTGAGGAATAAGGGCAGGTCCTCCATAAGCGAACTGTGCATAAAGTTGGATAAGAGAAGCTCCTGCTCGTATCTTCTTGTATGCATCCTCACCACTGATCATGATTATGCAAAAAAAAAATCTACCGGAGATGATCAAATGCTAGCGCTAATTCTGCAATCCCAAGATAATAATTAAGATATTCATTTTAGCTGTGAATGTATTACCTGCTAATACCTCCGCAGCCAATCAAAGGGATCTTTCCCTGGCCCAAATGAGAAAGATGATTGCCTTGTTAAGATCTCACCAGCACTAAATGAAGATTAAAATAGACCAGGTAAAGTAAAACTTTCAAAGTAGACCGGATAAAGTAAAACTTTCAAAGCGAAGAAAAACGTGGCGTTATACCCAATAAACAGCAACGATTAAAAGATTCACATGTGAAAATATCAGAATCATCAAGTCTCCAAACTATACAGTCAGAAGCTCCAACAGTGAATTTCATCCCCTCCAATATAGCTAATGAGGAAAACTCGAGTTTCTCCAAAGTTTTGGTAGCTAAAACTTTACCCATGTAGCAGCCTGCAATTTGTATAGCTGATTTCCAACCCTACAAAAAACTCCACAGGAATGTAACTTCACAGAGCCTTTTTTTTTTTTGGCCCTTCTAGAAGCATGAGGACATAAATCAACTTATGTTATTCATTGTTTGAGGACGAACAAACTAGATCCACAAAAGATACCACCTATCTCTTCAAGGGACTTACGTACCTTATGTATTTTTCGCCGTTTAAATGAATTATCGATTTTTGGTTGAGAGATTGCCAGAAGAACTCTATTTTGAGCAAAAGGAAGCCTCAATGATCAAGATTGATAACAAGTGAAGAAAAAGGAGATAGGAGTGTTTGTTCTACAGTCTCATGAAATTTGCAATTTCATTCTTTTCTTTCCAAACAATGATATAATTTTCTTCTACAGTCTCAGGGGAAAATATTTGTGTCAGTAATCAGCAAGGGTACATCATCACTTGATTAAGATGTAGAAGCACCATCTTTATAATCCACCTCGTACCCAAAGCCAAAAGTTTGTCACTCTTTTCACAGTGAATACCAAAATCCCAACTCAGAATTATCAAGGTACCAATATTGACCAAGTAATTAAAATCTAGCAATAGATTGCAAGGCCACCAGTAAGAAAAAGTTGAATAGGCCACAGAAACTAAAGTTTAAAACATAAATGATGTATGCACAAAAACTTGACAAATTAGTAGTTTTTCTGTGCTATATTTTAACAAATTTGGTGTTTTTAAGTTTTAATAAGTTTGTTAATAGGGAATAGTATGGTCAATTTGAACATGCTCGAGCCATGTCTTGCAACTATATGGCAGTGCTGAAAACATCAACCTTCTCAAAAGAAAAGGATAAATGACATACCTTAGTCAATATATACATCTCTTTTAGGATTTTCATGGACAAATCAAACAGAGGCTTTCCTCTTAAGCCACCAGTCGCTTCAGCTAATGGGTTTCTTTTCACAGAATCTGGTCTAGAAACAGTGGTGTTTGATATGATCTGTGAGAACAAACAACAGGATTAAAATCTGATTCTCATACAATATCATGCCTGTAGAATGTTCGAAAGCTCATGAAAGACAGAAGTTCACACAAACTGTCTCACAAGCTTCCACCCAAAAAAAAAAAATAAACCCACAAAATGAATCACAATTTAAAAAAAAAAAAATGGTTTCTGCAAATGCACAGGCAATATCAAACCTCTGAGGATAACAAAAGTACGCACTTTACTTACAAAACTTTGAAATTTTAACATAATTTCACCGACAAGAAGGAAAACAAAGCATGACCTGGTTTAAGTAAATCATGCTGTTTAAAGCCTAAAGCCTACTTATCACAACTCGTCCATTATTTATTTTTTCTTTTTGATAGAGAACTACAATGTCCATTATAAATCCATGTGTCTTGTAAACAAGAGAAAATTATACCACCAAGTTCTTAACATTTGGTGTAACACCAAAAATTCGATATTCGAAAATTTTTATTTAATTATTAATTTTCTTTGTAAAATACCCGAAGAAATCAGATTGTAATCGAATCCGAATTTTGGATGTAACACTAAAAAATTCAATGTTTGAAATTTTTTTTTTCAATTTATTATTTCTTAAAACTACCAAGTGTTGGGTTTTTAATTAGATATGCCATATAATTCATGAAGTACTAACTAGCTTGGTGGTGAGATAACTTTTTGGAGAGTGTTGGGAGTCATGGTTTCAAAGCTTACTTGGAACAATACGTAGGATTATTTGAAGAATTTAAAGAGTCTTGGGTTGGCTTGCACATTCTTGATTGACTCAAGGATATGGAGATTGTGAGAGCAAGGTGACTTGTGATGGAGTAATGTGACTTGTGGATATAGTTGTGAGAGGCAAGGGGTCTTGTAGAGACACAAGTTGGCTTGTGGTGTGAATTGTGAAGAGTGAATCACCTCAAGCATTGTGAGAGGTCGCCTCATGCACAAGAAAAGAAGGGGTAAGTCCCCTTGTGAAGGAGTTGAGGCGGTTTTTGTGTGTGTGGCTCAATGAACAGGATGCCTTAAGCATGAGAGAAGGTGACTCCAAGTGTGTGTAGGCCAAGGATTCTAAGGGCATGAGGCAACAGGTCGTCTTGAGCCAAGGACTAGGTCGCCTCACACTTTGTGGGAAATGAAGACAAGGCTATTGGTGCCAAAGGATGAGTCGCCTTGTACCTTGGGAGGAGGCGCCTTGAGTGTTTACAAAGTATGATTTCTGAGCCTTGTGGGCATTGAGTCGCCTTGTGCAAATTGATGAGGCGACTTGGGGAGCCTGCAGGGGTGGGTTCTGAGACGACATAATGGTGAGGCACCTTGCTCCTTTGCATAGGTCGACCTAAGGCTTGGGGGATTTTAAAAAGTTGAGTCCCTTTGTTCCAAATCGAGTCGCCTTGCCTAAATGGGATTTGTGCTTGCAAGTCACCTTGCCCAAAGGGCAGGTCGCCTTACCTTGTCGACTCTTCACAAAGTGAGATGTGAAATGACCAAAATGGACACCCCAACCCAACATAAACTCTTCAATCACCAAAGGCAAAACGGTAATTGCTCATTTCATTAATAATATCTTTGAATGAAACCTTAATTTTCTCTTCCTCCCTCATTCATTTCACACGAACATCTCCCTCTTTCTCTATGTTCACTCTCTCTTCTTCACTCTTGATTTCTCTCTCAAGAAATCAAATACCCCTTCATTAGATTACTACATCAAGTGTCCAAAACTTCAATCAAGCTCAAGGAAGAGAAGATTTAAAGAAAAACTCAGGGCTTTGCTCTACGAAGGGAAAGTAAGGGTTTTTGAAACCCAACCTCCAAAACTCAATCCAACCCTAAAATTAAGGTAATTTCTCCTCCCTAATCTTGGATTTAGCTTCTTATTATTAGATTGAAATGTATTGTTGAAATTTGAGGAGCCATTGTTAGAGATCAAAACCCTAGAAATTGTGAATAATAAAAATTTGGGCAAAATGGAATAAAAATGGTATCTAGATGGAAATGACATGTAAATGAACTAAATGGTGAATTTTGAACATAGATTTTTGGATTTAGGAAAAATTAGGGTTTGTGCCAATTTAAGGAAAATTTTATAAACCCTAGGAATTGAAGAAATTTAACAATGAAATTATTATTATTGGTTTAGAAAAATCAATTGGAGTCCATGGAGGCATTACATTGGGTTCGATTTTAGAATTGGAAGTGAACACCCTCCCAAGAGGTAAGTGGAAGGCTATGTTGCATATTAATGAGTAAATGATTTTTAAAACTGATTCATGAAATGAATTTTGAAATGAATTTGAATATTTTGTGATTGTGGTGTGTATGAATCGAATTATTGCGGAATCCATGACTCTTTTATTGAATTGGTGAATTATTTGCACTGTATTACAATGAGGCAAGATATGTGAATGGTGAATTACTCTTGTTTGTGTATGAGCACAAATCTTGATTGATAAACTGAATTTTTCTAACACGGTGCATGGATAAGAAAATGACTATAGTCTAAATCTTGTCACAAACCTGGGCCAACGGGGCAACGTGATAAAGGCTGGTTTAAAATTTTAGCTTATTGATAAGTGGGTTGGAGAGTCTTCTTAAGCCAACTGTGATAACGTGGTGGCACCCCACGGAACTCCGGGCCAACCCTAAGGTGAGGAGATTTTATGAAAAAAAAAATTGTGAAAAACCCTTTAGCGGATCATACCAACGGTCATCAGTAGGATAATGGTTTTGGCAAACCCAAAAAATATTTAACAAGAAAAAATTTGATTGTTTATTGAATTGAAATACTTGAGTCATGGTGAATGTGATTTAAATTCCAATTTATGTAAATTGTTTTATCTATTGATATGAGATAAATTTGAAGATATATGCTTGGTACCACCACCCTCACCCTTCATTCATATTCATTATGTCATTGCACTCCATTCACTAAATATTTATAATACTCACTCCCCTCTCTCCAATTTTTTAAAGGAAGCATAGACCTAGACGAGTGCAGATTGGACAAAATATTTTGATGATATTCGATAGGTATTGGAGATGTAAATTTTATTCTTTTTGGGATCTATGTTATATGGACCATGGAATGAAAGTTTGTACATCTCTTTATGTTTGGATTTAATTGATACTTTCTTGATTTCTCCTTGGACAAATATTGGTAAAATCCTTACCTGGACAATATGAAACTTTATTTGATTTTGCTTAAAATTTTCTTTTGCAAAACTTATGGCTTTCATTGGGACATTTGGGATACATTGTGAACTTTTAAGATATATTTTGAATTTGTGGAGTTATTTCAATTGCTCGGGATTGTTTGGATGGCTGAGCTGGCCCATGAATAATTTGAATTTTATATTGGAAATGTTTAAGAATTGGAATGCCTTGCAGTATCTTGGAATACGAAGTGGGGTTCACACGTGTTTCGGGATAACACAACAGTTGTTATGTGCTCAACGGGAGAGTCGGAGCGTGACAATTCTATTGGTATCAGATCTTAAACTCACAATTTTAAATGTTTAAAGATTTGAAACATTTCCAAATGTCCCCAAAAGTTCTCCAAAAAGTTTTGAAAACATTTTTCTTTTTGAAATTTCAGATTTTTAAAGATTTTTCAAACGATATACAAAAATCATCCATGGATCTTCAGGATTAGGGCTCAATTTATTTTTAGGGAGTTAAGTATCTAGTCCGAATCCTAATTTAGAGAGCTAAGTATAGTTTCTCTCTTCTTATAGGAATCATGCCTCCTAGGCCGGATGAGGAATGTTAGTGAGATTCCTCCTTCTGAGTACAATGATGAATCATCCTCGCATACTCCAACTTCTCCTCTGGCTGCAACTAACACTCACTCCGTACCTTCAACCGGAATTCTTCCACCGCCACTCGATGCACTCCGACAATGGACCGAGTGGTGGAATACTTATGGCGCTCATCTTCAAGCCCCTCCTCAAGCGCCGATTCCTCCTCCATTCCTCTTACTCCTCCCATAGCACCAGTTGCTCCTCCTACTTCAGTGACTACTCCCATCACCCGTCCAACCATCGAATTGTCCAAATTGATCAAAGAAACACGACAACTTGGATGTGTCACTTTTACGGGGACAAGTGATGCCATGGTGGCAAAAAACTGGATTAATCGGGTTCGGGGTACCATAGACGATATGAAACTCGACGATGAGTTGAAACTATTGGTGGCCGTGAAATTATTAGATGAAGATACGCGAGCATGGTGGGATAGTCTGAATGAGAGGTCCTCAACACCTATACTCGGTTCTGTCGAGACTTAAAGAGAAATGAATTCCTTCACCTCCGCCAAGACAACAAATCTATGGCGGAATACGAGACAGAGTTGAGGAGACTATCCTCATTTGTTCCGGAATTGGTGACTTCGGAAGAATACTTGCGCTTCAAGTTTGAAGAAGGTCTAAAATTGTCAATCTAGAAGAAGATGTCCGTGACATCGGCCCCTACTTACAAAGATGTTTTAGAATTGGCCTTAAGGACCAAGAAAATGGTCGAAGAAAAGGGAAGGACAAGAGGACATAAGAAAAAAAGGGGGTCCCAATATGCATCGGGTCAGGGTTCAAAACAGAGTAGAGGCACATGCTCCTATGGTGGAGCTTCTGTCACCAGATCCATTGGCATTCCTCAAGGCCAAAGCACATCTCACTTTGGGACCCCCACTCCTAATGCCGCCTTTGGAAGCAAATCGATGGGACATAGGAAGGAGAAATGTAGAAACTATGGGAAGTTCCATTTTGGGGTTTGTCAAGCACCCAAGAGGTGCTATCAGTGTAGAAAGGAGAACCATTTCCACAACGTTTGCCTGGAATTGGGACGGGGAGGTCATTTAAGTCGAGATCGCCCTAGTGGATCTATGGATAGCCAAGCCAACATCGCCACCTCACCTCCTAATGTCACACCACGGACGGGGACTGGGAGCAACACAGTAGTTGTTCCAACCCAATGTCCACAAACAAGGGCTCAGACCAGAATTTATGCAATGACTAATGAGGATGCAAAGAACAATTCGAGCATAGACACAAATAAATTTCCTAGAACCGAAACTTGATGATTTAGATACTTGAATATAAACATTTGGTGATCATAAATGCATGACTTTAAATTTGAGACATGGGAAATATTGTATGATAGTGAAGTTAAAGGGAAATGATTTAGATGTCTTGTGGTAGTTATGGTGATAATAGTGACTACATATCTTGGTTGAACTTAACAATTAATTTCTTTTGGGAATTATATAGGTGCTAACCGCACATGGTATCGACTTGCAAATCCCACAGGACGATTTATCTGTACATGTCCCTTTTTCTAATTTTTCTAAGTTCTAAAGGTTTCAAACTATAGTTTTAATTGTTTAATGGTTTCCTTCCAAAGGTATGATGAAAATATTTGGTGTGGACGCTTGTATATTAATTGATACGGGGTCTAACAATTCCTTTGTGAGCACGAAGTTTGCTAAACACTTGAATAAGCCCTTGACCCCACTTGATGAGTTATTGGTTATCACTACGTTGGAGGAACGATTGAATAAAGACTCAGTGTACAAGGCGTGAAGTAATTGTAGAGGGTGAGATTCTCAAAACAGACTTGATTCTGTTGGAAATGAGGGATTTCGACACCATATTGGGTATGGATTGGCTACATCCTCATAGAGTTACAGTAAATTGCTTTACTAAGGAGGTGGAGTTCCGTAAACCAGAATATCCTCCACTTGTGTTCACTGGTGAACGACAAGTCCTACCGAGCCGTGTAATCCCGATATTGGAGGCACGAAGATTAGTGTACAAGGGCTGTGAGATTTACCTAGCCCACATCATCGACACCATAATAGGAAGTCCGGAATTGATAAATGTTCCAGTGGTGAATGAGTTTCCAGATGTTTTTCTAGATGAGTTACCTAGTCTACCTCCAGTTCGGGAGTTCGACTTTGCTATTCACTTGGCTCCCAGAACCGCATCTATTTCAATCCCTCCATATCGGATGGCACCAACGGAGTTAAAAGAATTAAAGGTTCAACTTCAGGAGTTGTTGGACAAGAGTTTTATCCGACCGAGTATTTCACCCTGGGTGCTCCGGTCCTATTTGTGAAGAAGAAAGATGGTATCCTCCGGTTGTATATTGACTACCGACAACTAAACAAGGTGACCATCAATAATAAATACCCTTTACTTAGAATTGATAACTTGTTCGATCAACTCTAAGGGGCTAGTATCTTTTCAAAGATCGATTTGAGATCGGATTACCACCAATTGAGGATAAAGAATGGTGATGTCCACAAGATTATATTTAGAACGCGGTATGGGCACGATGAATTTTTGGTGATACCATTCGATTTGACGAATGCTCTTATAACTTTCATGAACCTCATGAATCGAGTCTTCTACCCCTATCTTGACAAGTTTGTCATTATTTTCATTGACGACATCGTGGTGTACTCCAAGAACGATGAGGAACAGTCAGAACATTTCCGGATTGTGCTGCAAACTCTTCGAGGGAAAAAATTATATGCCAAGTTCTCCAAATGCGAATTTTAGTTAAGGAGGATTGGTTTTGTAGGGCACGTTGTATTCGGGGATGGGATATTTGTTGATCTGAAGAAAGTAAAAGCAATTCTAAGATGGGAACAACCTAAGAATGTCACCTAGATACGAAGTTTTCTCGATTTGGTAGGGTATTACTGGAGATTTGTAGAAGAATTCTCCAAAATTGCGGTTTCGTTGTCTAACTTGACTTAGAAGGGAGTTAAATTTAAATAGGGTGGTAAGTATGAGCAGAGTTTTCAAGAACTCAAGAGGAGACTCACGATCGCTTTCATACTTGCTCTTCCTACTAGCGGTGGCAACTATGTGGTTTATAGTAACAAAGTTAGAATGTGTTTTAATGCAAGGTGATAGTCATCACCTATATTTCTCGACAATTGAAAAAGCATGAATTGAAGTACCCTACCCGTGATCTAGAGCTTGTTGTCATTATTTTTGCTTTGAAGATGTGGCAACATTACTTATATGGAACTACCTGCAGAATCTTCACCGACCACAAGAGTCTCAAATACTTGTTCTCTCAAAAGGAGCTCAATTTGAGGCAAAGGAAGTGATTGGAGCTGATTAAAGACTATGACTTAGTGATTGACTATCACCCGAGCAAAACGAACGTGGTTGTGGATATTCTAAGCCACAAGTCCTTATCTTCTTCTTCATCTTGTGGGAGTTTTTATCTCTCATACCTACTAGGACTCCATACACTTGGATTCAAGTTGGCCAACGATGAGCATGGTGTACTATTAGCCAGGTTCGAAGTGCGATCAACCTTAATAAACCGTATTAAAGAGCTCCAAGCAACCGATGAGGAGCTAAAGGGCATAGTGGAAAAGGTTCACAAGGGAGAGGGTGGTGATTTCCATATCCGGGATGATAACATGGTAGTATACAAGAAACGGATTTGTGTTCCCAAGAATGACAAGTTTCGGAAAGCTATACTTGAAGAGGCACACTTTTCGACATATGTAATGCATCCCGGAAGCAAAAAGATGTATCGAACCATCAAAAAAACCTATTGTTGGTCGGGATTAAAGTGGCAAATAGCCAAGTTTGTGGTAAGGTGTCTTGTATCCTAACAAATCAAGGCTGAACATCAGAATCCGACCAAAACATTTCAACCATTGCCTATACCCGAGTGGAAATGGAAACACATCACCATGGATTTCATGGTGGGATTGACACGTATTTCGAGCCATCACGATCCTATTTGGGTGATAGTTGACAGACTCACTAAATCAACACATTTCCTTTCGATCCAGAACACCTACTCTTT
Source organism: Dillenia turbinata (assembly GCA_037126225.1). Lineage (NCBI taxonomy): Eukaryota > Viridiplantae > Streptophyta > Magnoliopsida > Dilleniales > Dilleniaceae > Dillenia > Dillenia turbinata. The sequence continues at coordinate 6,736,380 of JBAMMX010000019.1, read as the reverse complement.
GGAGAGGTTGGCTAAACTGTATATTGATGAGATTGTCCGACTCCATGGGGTTCCAATGTCGATTGTATCAGATCATGATGTCCGATTCACGTCTCAATTTTGGCCTAAGCTACAAAAGGCTTAAAGGACAAAGCTTAAGTTCAGTCCTGCTTTCCATCCTCAAACTAATAAACAATCGGAGAGTACAATTTAGATATCGGAAGACATGCTTAGAGCATGTGTAATGGACTTCCAAGAGAGTTGGGATAGACATTTTCCATTGATTGAATTTGCATAGAATAATAGCTATCAAATTAGTATTGAGATGCCTCCTTATGAAGTACTCTACGGAAGAAAATGCTGAACACCTTTGTGTTGGAATGAAGTTAGAGAGCGAAAGATTGAAAGTATCGAGCTAATTGAGGCAACTATAGAAAAAGTGAACGTGATTCGGGTAAGGATGAAGGTGGCTCAAGATAGACAGAAGAGCTACACCGATAAAAGAAGACGACCATTGGAATTCGAGGTCGGAGACATGGTTCTCTTGAGGATATCACCTTGGAAGGGTGTAATCTGATTTCAAAAACAGGAAAAATTAAACCCTCAGTATATTGGGTTATTCAAGATCCTTGAGAGGATTGGAAATGTCACCTACTGCCTAGAATTACCCACCGGATTTGGAGAAAATCCATGATGTATTCCATGTCTCAATATTGAAGAAATATTTGTCGGATCTCTCTCACGTATTAGAAACTCCTATAAAATTGAATCCAGACTTGAGTTTCAAAGTACTGCCAGTACAAATCCTTGATCAACAACTCAAACAATTGAGAAATAAGCAAATCCTAATGATTAAGGTGTTATGAAGAAACAACCAAGTAAAAGAGGAAACTTGGGAGACAGAAGAGTCAATGCAGAAACAACACCCACACCTTTTGATGTATAAATTCTGTTTTGAAATTTCGAGGATGAAATTTTATTTTTAAGGGGGTTAATTGTTGTAACACCAAAAATTTGATATTAGAAAATTTTTATTTAATATTTTCTTTGTAAAATATCAGAAAAAATCGGATTGTAATCGAATCCAGATTTTGCATGTAACACTGAAAAATTCAATGTTTGAATTTTTTTTCAATTTATTATTTCTTAAAACTACCAAGTGTTGGGTTTTCAATTAGATATGCCATATAATTCATGAAGTACTAACTAGCTTGGTGGTGAGATAACTTTTTGGAGAGTGTTGGAGTCATAGGCTCAAAGCTTACTTGGAACAATATGTAGGATGATTTGAAGAATTTAAAGAGTCTTGGGTTGGCCTGCACATTCTTGGGTTGACTCATGGATATGGAGATTGTGAGTAGCAAGCTGACTTGTGATAGAGTAAGGTGACTTGTGGATATAGGAGTTGTGAGAGGCAAGGGGCCTTGTAGAGACACAAGTTGGCTTGTGGTGTGAATTGTGAAGAGTGAAGTCACCTTAAGCATTGTGGGAGGTCGCCTCATGCATAAGAAAAGAAGGGGTAAGTCCCCTCGTGAAGGAGTTGAGGTGGCTTGTGTGTGTGGCTCAATGAACAGGACGCCCTAAGCATGAGAGAAGGCGACTCCAAGTGTGTGCAGATCAAGGATTCTACGAGCATGAGGCATCGAGTCATCTTGAGCCAAGGACTAGGTTGCCTCACTCTTGTGGGAAATGAAGACAAGGCTGTTGGTGCCAAAGGATGAGTCGCCTTGTACCTTGGGAGGAGGAACCTTGAGTGCTTACAGAGTATGATTTCTGAGCCTTGTGGGCATTGAGTGACCTTGTGCAAATTGATGAGGCGACTTGGGGAGTCTTCAGGAGTGGGTTCTGAAGCGACATAATGGTGAGGCGCCTTTCTCCTTAGCATAGGTTGACCTAAGGCCCGGGGGATTTTAAAAAGTTGAGTTTCCTTGTTCCAAATCGAGTCGCCTTGCCTAAATGGGATTTGTGCTTGCAAGTCGCCTTGCCCAGTCGACTCTTCACAAAGTGAGATGTGAAATGACCAAAATGGACACCCCAACCCAACATAAACTCTTCAATCACCAAGGGCAAAATGGTAATTGCTCATTTCATTAATAATATCTTTGAATGAAACCTTAATTTTCTCTTCCTCCCTCGTTCATTTCACACGAACATCTCCCTCTTTCTGTACATTCACACTCTCTTCTTGACTCTTGATTTCTCTCTCTAGAAATCAAATACCCTTCATTAAATTACTCCATTAGACGTCCAAAGCCTCCATCAATTTAACAATGAAATTGTGATTATTGGTTTAGAAAAATCAAATGGAGCCCAAAGAGGCATTACATTGGGTTCGATTTTGTAATTGAGAATGAACACCCTCCCAAGTGGTGAGTGAAAGGCTATATTGCATATGAATGAGTAAATGATTTTTAAAACTGATTCATAAAAAGAATTTTGAAATGAGTTTTGAAATGAATTTGGAATGTTTTGTAATTGTGATGTGCCCGAATCGAATTATTGTCGAATCCATGACTCTTTTTATTGAATTGATGAATTATTTGCACTGTATTACAATAAGGCATTGATATGTGAACGGTGAATTCCTCTTATTTGTGTACGAGCACAAATCTTGATTGATGAACTGAATTTTTCTAACACGGTGCATGGATAAGAAAATGACTATAATCTAAATCTTGCCACATACAGGGGCCATCAGGGCAGCGTGGTAAAGACTAGTTTAAAATTTTTGCTTGTTCATAAGTGGGTTGGAGAGCCTTCTTAAGCCAGCCGTAATAACGTGGTGGCACCCCATGGAATTCCGGGCCAATGCCAAGGTGAAGGAGATTTTATGAAAAAAAATATATGAAAAACCCCTTAGCGGATCCTACCAACGGTCATTGGTAGGAAAATGGTTTTGACAAACCCAAAAAATATTTAAAAATGAAAATTTTGAATTGTTTATTGAATTAGAATACTTGAGTCATAGTGAATATGATTTAAATTCTAATTTATGTAAATTGTTTTATTTATTGATATGAGATGAATTTGATGATAGATGTTTGGCATCACCACCCTCACCCTTCATTTATGTTCATCATGTCATTACACTCCATTCACTGAATATTTATAATACTCACTCCCCTCTCTCTAATTTTTCAGAGGAAGCATAGACTCGGACCAGTGCAGATTGGACAAAATATTTTGGTGACATTCGATAGGTATTGGAGATATAAATTTATTCTTTTTGAGATCTATATTATATGGACCATGGAATGGAAGTTTGTACATCTCTTTATGTTTTGATTTAATTGATATTTGCTTAATTTCTCCTTGAGCAAATATTGATAAAATCCTTACCTGAACAATATGAAATTTTGTTTGATTTTGCTTAAAATTTTCTTTTGCAAAACTTATGGCTTTCACTGGGATATTTGAAATACATTGTGAACTTTTAAGACATTCTGAATTTGTGGTGTTATTTCAGTTGCTCGGGATTGTTTGGATGGTCGAGCTGGCCCATGAATAATTTGAATTTTATATTGGAAATGTTTGAGAATTGAAATACCTTGCGTTACCTTGGGACATGGAGTGGGGTTCACACGTGTTTCGGGGTAACGCGGCGATTGTTAAGCGCTTAACGGGAGAGTCTGGGCGTGACATTTGGGTCCAAGTTTGCAAATGTTATTAGCATTTAAAGGGTAACAAAATGGTCCTGAAAGTTATTATTTAGTAAAAAGTCCTTTTATGTCTTTTTCCGGTCACTGTTATTTATGTATGCGGTAAGAGCGACCTAATGTGATAATAGTCAAAAGCATACTAGACTCCAAAGTGGTGTTTGGTTAAAGGGTATGGAAATCAAGAATGAGTTTGAAACTCATATATTGTTTGGGTTATTGGAGTGGGAATGAAAGTATGGGTATGAAACCTCTCATTTATGGGTTTTGTGAAACCCAAGCGCAATGGTAGGTTTCGGCCGAAACCCAAGTATCAAACCCAAGAGAAATTTCTTACTACTTTTGCCCTCGCATTTGCCCGACGACAACTTTTGTCTAGCAGACAACACGCTTCCATTCTGATCGGCAAAATTTTCTAGTCAACAACTTCCCTTCAACCGACGGTGACTTGCCCTTCCATCCATGGGGATGGTGCCCTCGGGCTGGAGGAGATTGGATGAGCGAGCGTCGTTGTGGCTGTAGAGAAAGAGAGGGCTTGATGGAGTTAAGGAAGCTTCCCGGAGGAGTTGCACAGAGAAAACATTTTTAACCATTGTCTAGAGTAGCACACAGAGAGGCTGAGGAACGTTCACGAAGGAGCTTTAAAAAACATTTTTTTAATTTTTACTTTAAAATATTTTAAAACATATTTTATTTTTAGTTTTAATTAAAAATAAAATAAATGATAATTATAGTTTTAATTTTAGAAAATAAAATAAAATTTTAAAAATATTAATTTTAAATATTTTTTATTAAGGACAAAATTAACTATTATATGATTTTCATTTCGAAAGATATACAAATCAAATATTAACAATGGTAATCATATCTATTTCAGAATTTAAACCAAATAGTTAAAATCAGAATTCGATTCCGATTCTCAAAATTTTTTATTCCAATTCCGATTCCGATTCCTGAGTATGAACCAAACACCACCTAATAAAGGCACACAATTGTTAGAATTTGTTACTTTTCACCCAAAACCTCTATTAGATGACAAAACCATTAGTATTAAAGAATATATCATATTTTTAATATGATATAAAGATGTGATAAAATTCATGTCAAAGTTAGACTGATCCTCAATCCAAAATCATAGCAGTTGTGCAATATTGTAGTTGTTTCGTACCATTAGAAGGCTCTAAAAAGTTTAGGACGATTTTGTAACCCATACTAACATGCCATTTGTGAAATTGAATCCAAATGTTAAGGATATCTAGTATAATTTTCCCTTTATACAAATAACATATCTTAGCTCATATTTAACATATGAATTTCTCACTTGTTATAATTAGTCATTATCGAAAAATAAGTTGCAAGAATGTAAATTTTTTCTATGGGGCCATGAATATAAAACAAAAGGCAAAATAAAATCTAAAACAAAGATTATCAAGATTTGAAACAATGATTAGGAATGTTTACCAATCCATCCAAGCAAAGAGCAAGAGCAGCCTAAAACCATAAATAAAAAATATGGGGATGACATCAGTCCTTGGAAATTTTGGGGGGGAAAAGAAGCAGCCAGATCAGAACATGAGCATTAGCTTACAGCTGCAATATCTTCAAGATCTTCCTTGGACAAATCAGGAGCAATCTTCACAAGCAAAGGAGGAGGGCCCTCCTCACCCCATTGCATTTCATCCCGAGCAGCTTGGACCGGCAAATACCAAATCTAGTGGAATGTTTATCAGATTATGCAATCTACAATAGATTAGTTTTGATGTTTGCACCCTATATCGCATTGACACTGCAAAAATGAAGCTGTTTAAGTCTCAGATATGTGCTAGACACAAATGGACACTGGATACACAGGAAAATGCATTAAGAGAAGCCATGTGGATACATACTAAAGAAATATGAAATTTGAAAACTTTGAATGCTCAAAACTACACTTCAGAAAACTTTAATACCTTAACGTTGTTGATACATACTGCAGATTTTAAATGTTTATAGAATTTGTCTAGTCCTTATGTTCAAATAGCATATTCTGGAACATATGCAGAGCAGGTTTTAAAGTCTATGAATATGTCCAGTTTTCATGTTCGAATAGAATATTTTACTACTCCCATTAAGGTCTTGAGTTCAACTCGGCTGGGAGACTGTTGGAAGGAAGTTCCATGAATTTGTTAAGCCCAACACAGATAAGCCTCTTTGGACTAAATCAAAGAGAAGACCCCCCGAGGTAAAGCCTAGAAACCCCTTAACACAAACTCAAAAAGAAAAAAGGAAAAACGGAGAAATGCATATATTGGTGTCAAAAAGCAATAGTTTGCATTTGATACTTTAAATCTTCGAAACCAACTTATTTCGACCATTTACAATAAGTAGCATAACAATATTAGACTTTATATGCATGCATGTTACCCATGTGATAATTTTATTTTTCTCATCACCTTAATGTTCTTTAAATCAATTATGAGCATCCAAATGTCAATAATAGGATATGTAAAACCACCTCACTTTTCTACCCAAAAAAAAAAACAAAAACACTCACTTTCGCAGGTCTAAATCCATTAGCCTGGTCATATTTTCAAGGGATAAATTCAGTCTTCAGAGTTCTTTTGATAATTACCACAATTTGAGTGTTTCTATTTAACAAACTCAGTGAATTCTCTCCTCCATAAAAAGAGATAAAAATAAGAAAAAAACCTACAACTTACGCGTCCCCTCCCACCAAAAAAAAAATAATATATATATATCAAACAAACAATCAAACAAAAACCATTATCAACTCTCTTAAATGTAAGTCACAAGTTCATTATCAACTCTATCGAATATAAGGAGCAAGTTTTCAATTATATTTTAAATCTATTTCGATTTGGCAAGTAATAAATGAAATTACCATGTGAAATATAAAATTATTTGAAATTAACTCTACAAAGAAAATAATTTATCAAAAATATGATATGCACATAAATTATTTCTGCTCAAAGTACTATAATAACTGAAACATATTTTGCTAATATCTAGAACAATTACATAGAGAGTTCAAAAGCTTGTATCCTAGAATATTTTCATTACACCAAGCATACCCCAAAATATTTAGATAATACCATCCAATCCATCTACCATGTATCTTTTTTGTGCCATCTGTCCTTCCTCTATTGGCCTGGCCAAATTTCTGGTTTTCTTTTCCAATTTTTTAGCTTATAATTATCTTTTTTTCATCTTGAATCCAGTAAAGGTAAATATTGATATTGCTTTTTTAAAAGCAAAAACAAGAGGTGGGAAGAAGCATATGAAATATTATTTGTTCTTCTTGTTGCATTACACAAGTTATGTTGTTCATAAGGATCAGGTGACCCTAATTTTGCTTGTGTTGTACATGTCAAGTTGACTTGGTCCAATCACTAAAAACAATATAAGAAATAAAATCTGTAAACTGAATATTAAGACCTACCATCCAATCAAAACATTTCTAGCATCATAATACAATGTCTTGCTACCACATGTTAAGGCTTTACATGTTTCTTCAAAATTCCTTGTTTTTCTACCTTAACTTTGAATTTTTAGAGTTAGTAAATATTCTATCTTTGCTTCATCCCCATGCTTTGCCTCATCCCCATGCTGTACTTGCGATGAGTAAATAAATTACGTTGTAGATTTCTTTCCTTTTTTTTTTGGGGGGGGGGGTGGATAAATTAATCATACAACTAAATGTTAAGGTTTATGCTTGATCAAACAAACTTCTGTTCTGCTCAGCAGATCTCCTAAAACAGTGCCTCCCTGAATCCTGCATCACAAACTGGTGAAATTTCATGCAACTTTCAGACTGGTGGGGGTCTCAACTATCCTAAAAGTACACTATCGTTAATAATCCCTTGTACCCTAGCCATCCCCATGTCAAAGCTTGACATCATTTAAAAATTGATGAATAAATAAATAATCAAGCATATAAATAAATAAATACAATGCAAATAAAAACTCGAAATAAAAGTCAATTTGCCTGTTAAACATGTATGCTTAAGTAGGTTGTGATATCCATCATCGGCATTAAATCAATTATGTGCATTTGAATCAATTCTTTATTGTTCGAAGATAACACACTAATTATTTGGATGGATTAATTTTTCCAATATTTGCTACCTTTAATATATCTATGTAATGCAGAAACCCAAACCAAGACTAGGTTGGATAAATAAATGAAATTTTCAAATCTAGTGATTGCCATTTCCTGACCTTGTTGTCAACTACTTTTTTGAACTTTCTATATCTCCATGTTCATGTCATGTGCATGATCTATCCAAGTGTCCATGCTTCAGTAGTTTACAGTTGCTCCCAAAGATACAAACCTTTTTAACAAGGTCTTTCAATTGCCTTCTTCCCTGAAGTTTGCGCAATCCAGGAGTGTTAGGTGAGGAAACATTTATAACCTACCAAGGAATAAGGCATATACTAGAAATTACTGAAAGGAAAATAATACAAAAAATAATGAGCTCCTAAAAGAATGTCTTGCCTCGCCTTGGAAAGTTGTTTTTCTAACAACTACAAAAGTGAAAAACAAAATGTAGTTTTCCATTATATACTTTGCACATTTTGGGGTAAACCCAGCCTCATAACATAATTTAGCAAAAAAGAGAAAGGAAAAAGCATCCTTCGGCAAGAGTTTTCTGTTCCCCCCCCCAAAAAAAAAAAAAATTCCTGACTACATCTCTCTCGTCAATGAAAAAAATAAAAAAAGAAGAGCTTCTTTCTGCATTCTCTCAGGTATAAGATCTTCTCAAGAAAAGGGGCCAGAAGAATGCATCTTCTCACACTCACACACTCTCTCTCCTCTATCTAAAATCACAAGAAGCAAGATCAGATCAAATATCCACAAAATTTTTAATATCACTAATGTTCTCAGTTTCACTACAGAATGAAAATAAGTTGTGTATTTCTTGACACGATAGTAGTGATTTTCCATTCATTTGATATATAACTGCAAAATCCCTAACCCTGACAGATATTGCAAAAGGTTCACTCTCTCATCGACAACATCATAGTATCCCTGGTAAAAACCCATAATCTTCCCTCTGATGTTTCATTCCCTAGACTCCTGGCTGCCTTTTCAGACTCCTTCCCTCTCTATATAACCATATGTAGAGATTCTCAATTCATCAAATTCCATAACTTATTTCTCAATTTTCAAACTTGGATTTTTCTTTTTAAGTTTGTAGCAATTTGTTCTGGATAACTTAACACTTTTTTTTTACCGCTTAAAAAAATGATAATATCAGAAAAAGGAGAGGTTGGGCTGGGTCAGGCTGGACAGAAATCATATCCACCCTGGCTCAGCTCAATACAAATGAGGCCCTGATGTCAGGCTGGGCACAGGCCCGAAGTGCATTTGTCTAGCCTGTCTTTAGCCTGGCCCAGGCCCTGCCCAACCCCCAATGCATCAATTCTAGTTGCAATCTTCAGCTTAAAAACAATTCTAAAAAGATTTAATTGTAAACTATATTACAAGTCTAAGGACTCCAAATTATGGATCTGGCATCCAAATTTTTCCCGATGATAAACAACCCAAAACAGGCCCAAGCATCTGATTGCCAGCCTTTGAGAAAATAAAAGACAACAGGGGATCTTGAAAAATTTGTGAAGATACAAATCCAATTCTAGAATGAGCAAAAAGTTATTCAGTGTTCAATTTATAAAACTCGTTTTGAAGGAAATGGAGTTTATGAACAAATCAACCAAAACAATTCATTACCAAATAAATCGATTAAAATTTTCTGAAACAGTACTTTCAAATAGATGCATAAGGATTCAGCTTCAGACTATATGTAACAGTGAATCTATGCCATGAGAAGAAAATGTATATCTACCTCATAGGCACCAAAATGCCTACCTGTTTTCCCATACAGCAGTTCTTTCTCCACAATTGAGCATCTTAGCATTAACTTACATTTGAATCAGAATAAGCATGTGACGGGCTGATAAGAAATTCATATAGTCGAGTTTTATTTTTAGATTTTCCATTTGTATAGTTAAGGCTTAAAGCTATCAGTTTTCACTATTGTTAAGAAATTCACATGCTTATTCTGATTCAATCATCATATCAATCTCTCATATTTTTTGAATCCTCTCCATCCATCTCAAATTAAAAATAGCGTGTTTGTAGTGATACCAAAGGCACCTTCAGAATCGAAGTGCTTTTCATCCACTTATCAGGGACTTCTAAAATTTTATTGATGCTGAACAAATGAACCGTCCTTCCCAAAATCCATAATTATATAAGAACAGCACTCTCTTCAAGAATATCCATTTCCATTAACACTTTGATTGAATAGAATTGAGATGCTACAATGAAAGTAAATTAAGACCTAAAGTTACGGTATTGTTTCTAATCAAGGATTAGAGATGTTACTTCTTGGTTCAATCTTGGCACGAAAGCCATCCCCTCTATCTCCATTCCCCCTCTCTTATTCAATTGTTTCTGGCACAACAGCAAGCCCAATTCTACTTCATTCAAGTTCAGGTTTTGCTAGACATACAATTCTATCTTCAACCTCTAATCCCACCTCAAATTTGAAAATTGGCACAAGGTAGTTTTCAGTTTTCAAAAAATAAATTGTTGTCACAAATTGTTATATGCTTCTGGGTTTGATGAGGAAAGTTCAGACACATCTGGCTTTAAAGGAACAAAATATTGAATGGGTGATGTACTGCATGCGTAATGGAAAAACTAACAGCATTAAATTACTATCAGTTTTATCCTCAAGTAGAAAAGTAGAGGATCAGTTGAAAGAGAAATTGAAGTTCAATTCTAAGTTATAATAATTATAAAACTTCAGGGACCAAGTTATGGGTTCAGCCCAAATTAAACAAAATGTGTAGCCCAGAGTTGTTAAGGTTGTACCATCCAAGTTTTTACTCAGAACCAATATGTGTGTGTGTGTGTGTGTGTGTGTGAAATTCATTTCTAGCTACAAAAAAGTATGGATTTCCAAATAACCCAAAAAAGGAAACGTGCAAATAAATTCCATATGAGTTGTAGGTCCACCTAAATTTACTTTTCAATTACAATACTATTCTAATTCTATTAACCTTAAAGGGAAGGAAAGCCCTTTTCAAAGAAAATTAACTAATACATCAATATAATTGCTTTGGCCTTGAGTATCTGATTTATGTCAATGATTAAGGCTACACCCGAACACCCAGCTCTTTCCATAGCCAGCTACTCGAATTCCAATCTATATTGCATCCAAGGTCCTGCTAAAGATAGCATTTTCTCCCCATTTTTTATCCCGATTCCCCTTGGGTACTTGGCACACGTGGGTGTTCTTAATATTTGTTCAATTGCAGACACCGGTGGTGCCTGTCCCAAGGTTACAACCTCATGTATGCACAACCAGATTAGTATGTCTGTTTGTATTGCAAAATATACAACTCAGTTTTACAACTAAATGAATAGTAAGGGATAATTTACTAAATAGCAATATTTACAATTGAATTCCACATTTCACCTTTTTATAAGATTTATTTATAAATGAACACCCGAATTCAATTCGTTTCTTTTCATTTCGCTCCAAGCATGAGGTAAAAGAATATTTTCTCCTTCACAAGTTTTCAATCTTGGACATGAATTCAGGTTTTTGACTGCAACCCTGGCATAGAGAATTTTCGCTAACATGGAACTATCAAAAGGTCCTAGGAAAATGAAGAAAAATCATGTCCAGGACTTGCAATAACAAACAAAATTGTAGGTAATTTCTGAAAGTGAAATCAGAAAAACAGTTAAACAAAGAGCAAAAGAACTACTAAGCTAAATTAAAAGTAAAAGGAACATTTACCAAGTAATCAGCAAATTGGGTTAACGTATGAACCCCTTGTACATAATCTGCGGCAGCATCTTCACTAGTCTTGTTCTTTCCGAGATAGACACCAAGAATTCCAGGACCAGCTTTGCCACCATGTTTGACATCATCAGTTGAGGAAGGTGAACTATTCGAAGTTTCATCTAACTTCCTCTTACCGTGCCCAACCGCTTTGCAACAGCAACAATTCCTTCACTATTGAAGCCACATCTATTGATAATAGCACTGGCCAGAAGGATCAAGAAAATTATTGGATTAGCATAATTTATTGTATCCAAGCAGGAGTACAGAAAGTTTTGGAAATTGATGCACCACCAACCAAATTTTACCAATAAACAAATAACAAAAACAGTAAAATACGGTATTTTCAATGTTCCACATACTCTTCAGATCAACAAAAGACATGGGGAGCCCAAGGATGACCTATCTTCAGAAGTTCTAGAAGTACTCAAACATAAGATATGGCATACAAGAAAATAGAAGAATGAATATGCATCTTTACCCTTCCTCCCGCAATCTGAAAATACGAGGTTTTGGATTACCCTCTTGAGGAACAGGGGTTACCAAGCTAACCTCTACAAAGCCAAAACCTAAGCCAAGCAATCCTTCAACAGCCTCAGCATTTTTATCAAAACCAGCAGCAAGCCCCACAGGGTTAGAAAATTTTCTTCCCCAGAGTTGGTTGGTCTGGACACTTCTCCCTTAGCACCCAACCACAAGCCGCAGCTGACACAGCTAGCCTGTGCGCAACCTCTGGATTCAGGAGAGCAAAGAATGGATTTACCAGCTTTGTCACTGAATAGCCAGCCACTACACAGGAACATAAAACAGCATACGGATCATCAAGTGATCAAACCTGACAGCTACCAATAAAATGTTAGATCAAGTAAATTGTATATAATAGATCACCAAACCATAGATTGTAATCACTCGACAGCTACCAATAAAATGTTAGATCAAGTAAATTGTATATAACAGATCACCAAACCTTAGTTTGTAATCATCTGACCACAAACATGCCCAAATTTAAGAAAGTCATACAGATGCACAGAAAAGAAAACATCAATAGACAGTTTTAAATTAATTAATAAAATATTCAATTCTAATTAAAACAGATAAGAAAAACATCAACCGAGTCCTAACTAACATCAATATGCAGATACACAGTTTTAAGTTAATAATTAAAATAACAGAGTGGCTTCTTTTTGCTCTTTAGCATTTTTTGAATGCCTAAGCTGCTACGCTGCCTTTAAGAAAATTCTATATTATTAAATTTATTCTTTCATATTCAATTTCATCCCTTTTTTATTCAAAAAGGATCTACATAAAATAGACTGATAGGGTACTGATTTGCCAACACATAGTTCTAGCTAACTCATTTGCTTTCTTTAAAGACTAACCTATATTAATTTAAACATATCATTAATGATTGTGGGCATGTTTATAAATCTCTACTATTTGTATGCGCATTTAAATGTGCCAATGCATGTGCATTATTAAATGTACAAGAGCAGAAAATCCAAGTTTCTTATTAGAAGCACAACAGGTGCAGATCCTGATTCATAAAGATGCGCTAAGGACATAATAAAAGAGCAATCCAAAAAAGAAAAAGGTTAAAAAGGAAAAACTGAGAAGACGTCAAGAATTATGAAACCACCCAAAGCCAAGAATAAATAAATAAACAAATAAAGATCTCTTCCTCCATTGCAGCCCACCTTCTTCATCTCCCTACTGAACAAACAAAATATAGCACCAATGATCAAGAAAATTAGTTCCCTATTACTACAACAATAAGTTCCCCCTTAAAGCCCACAAATCATTCTAATGGAACTGGCTATCCAATCAAGGCTTCAGATCCAAAAAATCTAGTTCGTATTCTTGCCCTGTGTATTATGCCGTAAGCATGATATCTGCCCCATTTGGAAAATCTCAACTCAACTCAATTCCCCTCGTCTCATCTCTATTTTTGTGTTATTATACTTATAAAAGTTTTCAACTAAAGTAAAAAAATTCTTCAGACGAAATATAGAATTTCACAAATAAAAGTCAAAGTTCTCTATAAAAATATGATAATTAATATAATTATTGTATTAATAACATTTTATGTTGAAAACTCTAATCTCAACTGAGCTTAACCTCAACTTTCCCAAACAAGCCAAACCTCATTTGCAAAACCTCCTATTTGATAGTGTTATTAAGAGCGCTAAGCACTGTAAGGCATTAGGAGCCCCCCATTGCCCCAGGCACTACACGCCACAGATTTATTTTGCAAAAATAAATGTAATTAAGGCTTAAATCATTCACATAAAGGATATCCAGAATAAATTCAAGACAAAATTTATATAACATATAGGCATCATTATTGGTAAAACAATTTAAGTAACACGTCTCCAAAGATGAATTAATTTATCTCCCAGATATTAACAAAACAACTTTTAAAAAAGCATGTTACATAGCTTAATCAACTTGTATCATAAGTAAGCAGCAAAACAAAAAGGAAACTTGAGAAACAGGAACCAATGGGACAGGAGAAAAATCAAAAGAAACATAAAGTGAAAAAGAATGAAAAAATGACATGCTTAGACCCAAAGTAGACAGACAATAAGGTTAAGACGTAAACCAGGGAGAAATAGAGGGGAATCCTTTCATCGAGGTACTCACCTTTCATGCCTAGGGACCTCACAGGCCCCTTGATGCCTTTAGTGATAAGCACCAGAGTGCCTTCGATGAGAAAATTTAAAGGAGATTACAAGAAATCTAAGAAGATGAGTCCTCTAGGGTGTAAAATAAAAACAGAGAAAGCTAATAGAAGATAGCTACCAATCTCTTTCCAAATCCTCTACATTACATTCTTTACAGAACCTTATCTTCTAGCCCAAAGGAAAGCATTAAAATAAAAAATTTATCTCTAAAGGGGGAAACTGCAATATTGTATTTTTAAGATCCTAGCATTCCATTCCATCCAACTATATAAGGAAGAAACATAAGAATGCTCTTTCACAGCAAAGATGCATCCTTCCACCCTCCAAAATGTTTAAATTTTGTCAAAAGCAAATCAAGAGAACTTCTGGGACAAATCCACTAGTTATCTCAAATTGTAAAGAGGCAATTCCATATTTTTGCACTACAGTGTAGTGCAGGAACAAGTAATACTTAGTTTCATAATCTAGCACATAACACAAATATCAGAAGAAATAGCTTTTTTGCAACAAATTACTTGTATTAATTTTATGAAGCACCTAGGATAAAGTAAAAGGGCTAAACTTTAGAGGGAACTTTTTCTTTCCAAATGAATTTTGTTAATTGAAAAAGAAGGATTATATGGAAAGCAAGTAAAATAATGGAAATGAGATTTGCAAAAAAGGTACTTGACACATTAACGTTCCAAAGTTTACTATCTAATATATTAAGAGAAATGTTACTCACTTGCAACAAGGATGCAAGGGAAGAAAAGTATATAGCTTAACTATCATTTATATTTCTTATAAAAAAAAAAAAAAAAAAAGGAATGATGCTAGTCTTCCAATAATAGAAAACTTAATACGAACACCAGTAAATGCTAGGGCTAACAGAAAACAATGGATATTGTCTGCAAACTAAACAGAAGGACCGTCTCCCACTAAAGATAAAGAAATGTATGATATAATCAAGGGATAAATGCCCCTGGACAATAGCAAGCTGCTCACTCTCTAGCCTTCACATCCCACCCACCCACTCTGTTTGAGATTGTACTTGTTTTTGATGACTTTATACCCCTAGAGAATTAGATTTTAGGGGAATCTCTATAGCTAAATAGAGACATGTCTTTGGACATCAAACTGTCTTAGCCCAATCCACCCTCATAGTTAGAATTAGAGACCTTGTAGTGGCTCACAAGAGGATGTTCTTGTTCATACCGCTCGTTGGCCAAAAGAAATCTCTTGTCAATTTCTTAATTTTCTATCCTACCAGATAAAAAGTTTAGACAGACAGAAAGTAAAGGGAAATACTAGACAGGCAGATTCATTCAAGGAAAGAAAAACTGTCCGCTCATCCCACCCAACGTCTTATTAATCTTTAGATAAGATGAGGTCCCAAAATGATACATTTCTAGGACTGTTCCAAAGACACCCCAACGTAAGATATCACCACTTCTTTTTTTATAATCAGACAAGGCTGCTGATCTCTCAGGAATATCATTCAACACATTGAAGCTTAAGAGCTCGCTCTTGGACTTATTAATCCTATGTCTATATTCTCTCAAAAATATTGAGAAGAGTGTTCACATTAAGAAAACCCTGTCCATCTGCATGCTAAACAAGAAACAAAAGTATCACCTCATCACTACCCACCATAATGCCTTAGATTCCTCTACCAATCTGCTTAACAATTCGAACAAAATTGTTGGATTTTTTTGAATTTCATGCACAGCGGAAGCAATTAAATAATTTTCGGAAAAATAAAATAGGGATCGGGTATAGGGTACCTCAATACGTAGAGTCCTCAAAATCAACCGAACGGCATATCTCTCGATCAGATCTTGCGGCTGGGATAGTGATCGCGATGTTAATCGAATCACCATCGCAATATCACAACATCACAACCCTCAGTCCGGCAATCATTACGATGTTTCTCAAGCCCTCATTTTATTCTCACTCTAGATATTAGTTTAGAATGCCCATGAGGGGCATTTTAGACATTTGCAATAGGGTTAGTGGGGTAACTCCCACTAACCACATATTAACCACTTACCATTATTCTCTCCATGTTAGTAGCAACACATTGTGTGGAAGGAGACTGACAACTCCTTTGATTGTGCGTGAAAGAAAATGGTGAGAGCAACCATGGATGAATACTTGAGAGAAAAATATTCTCTAAAGAGAGAATATAGAGGGCATGAGAAAAATTCCGCGTAAGGAATTTTTTCCCGTCACGATGATCGCCGGACTGAGGATTGCGGCGTTGTGACATTGCGGTGGTGGTTCGATTAACATCGTGATCACCATCCTGACCGCGAGATTCGATCGAGGGACGCACAGTCGATTTTTGGCTCTGCATATTCGAGATATTTATATCCTATACCCAATCCATATTTATTTTTCCCGAAAATTATTTATGAATGCTTCCGCTGCATGTGACTCAATTAATTCCAACATTGGTATCAGAGCGATACGTTGGATTAAAAATAATTTTCGGGTTATTTTTTGGGTATAAAAAATATTGGGTTTAAAATTTGGGGTTCGGATCACGGATGAGTTTCGTGAATCCGAGAACACCACTGTGTTACCCATGATCCCTAGAACACGAAAATAATTTTTTCGTAATTTTCTGAGCACGTTTAGGCGAAGAAAATTCCGATTGAAAGTTTCGGCCGTGAATAGTGACCGACCCCTTCAACCTTAGATTTGTCGAGTTTTAGGGCAAATCAACGCATGAAATTTATAGATCTGTAATCCTCATTTCATGCTCTTCAATTTGATATATATATTGCATATATTTGTGGCCGGAAATGGGGTTTCAAAATTGACCGCGGAGGGTCGGATTTTTGGATCCAAAATACGCCGAGTTTAGGACACAATTATTCCAAAAATCGAGTCAAGGATGCTTGGAATAAATGGAATTAGAGATTCCATAAAAAATCCGGTCAAAATGGTGCCGGAAATGGGCTTTTCCGGCAACCAGGTCGAAAGACCCGGTAACAGGAACCATCGGGTGAAGACGAAGAGGACCAAACCCCCGGGCCCGTGCATTACACGCGCAAGGCAGGCACGTGAAGCGGCAGGGAAGGGGAGCGTGATATTCACGCGCGAGAGAGGCACGTGAATCGGCCTGGGCGTCCGGGTCGGTTCAACCCGGACACGTGTCCCCGACCCGCGACCCACGGATCCGGACCGGATTCGGGTTCCGACCAGCATCCGGGTCCGGAATCGACCCGCGCCCGCGGGTCTCACGGATGCAGGTGCGTGACATGCGCGCCTGCGCGTCAGGCGCGTGAGACGACGCGCAGCGCGTCTGGCACGCGCCAGAAGCTGTTCCCGGCGCGTGGAGGCTCGTGTAGAAGCGCCGCCGGTGCGTGGCGGCGCGTGGGACCATCGGCGGCGCGTCAGGTCGTTCGGAATTGAAATTTTTTAATTTTTGAGGGTCCCATATCTATAAAAGTGATTTTTTATGGGTTTTTGTGCATCGAATCCTAGTCCAAATGGTGAGATGCTATCCCGGATTGTGGTGTATGGTGTCTGTTGATTCATATGCTCGTCTTGGGGTATGTATTCGAATTATTTGGGTCTTAATGATTCGTAGGGTGCACAAAATATGAGAATAAGCATCACAAGTCACGATTATCTCAATGACTGCTTCTAAAATTGTCGTATTTGATTTTTGCAAGGGGGATAAAATTGAATGGTGATAAATACGAGATTTTTCACTGGTAGATTCAATTTATCCTCGAGGAGCAAGATCTAATTAAAATTCTGAGGCATGGGATGGTGGACTCCAGGGAGGGTTCAACACCTCAGAGAGACGGGATTAGGAGACATTACGTGCATGAAAGAGGAATGATAGCCGAGTCAGGGCAATCCTCCTGAGTAGCATGCACGATGATGTGATCCCAGTCTATGAGCAATATCCTACGGTTTTATCAGTTTGGCTCACCCTATAAAGAGTATTGTGGTGCTCTTACAGATCCTGAGACGAGGATACTGACTTATAAGTGTAATAACTTATAAGAAAAGGGTTGATCATATGATGATGCAACATTTGATAAAAATGTCGAGTATGATCGCCGAGTTGGGGAATGTGACTGAGTCCATTTCGGATATGTTTTCTAGTGCTGGATACGATCCAGCTCTTTACCTGATTTATGAGAAATCATGAAAGTCTATTTCACATACGACGAAAGTATTCACACTTTCACTAATGTGAATAGGCACAGTGAGCTCGATTAGGAGCATCTATAGGCGAGTAGGCCATACTCGGGTCATGCTTATGCGATGGAGTCGAGCAAGGACTCCTGTGTGACTCGAGCCTCAGGTAAGAAGAAAACCATCCGAGAAAACCGATAATACTACACAGCTCGAGATAGGAGCGCGCTTATAAAGTTCCGTCTAGTGAGTCCTCAAGTAGGAGGATTTACGTACTGAAACGGAGTGTTTTGTTGACATCAGATGGAGTAGCACTTGCAAGTTGGAGTTGCAAAGTTGCTAGACTCTGTATGCTCTTTACGCTCCAAAAGTTCGACGGAACTTGATTTCAGTTTAGGATATGCTCTGTTAATTTAGAAATTTAAAAATTTCTATTTGTTACGACAATTCTATGATTGGTTCTATTTTGGTCCATGAGGGACTATATGCACCGGAAATGATTTCTTTTCAATGGTATTTCTTGTTGTCCTCTTAGTGTGAGAGGGGATGAACAGATTAGCAGTGAGTGGTTTTGTAGAACCCGCTAACCAGTCTTGCCTAGACGGCAAACTTACAAGAAAACCATTCGACAAAGCAATGAGGGCTGGGACTCCATTGCAGTCGGTTCACTCCAACATCTGTGGCCTTATGAACGTGAGAACCTGAAATGGTGCTGGGTACTCCATTACGTTCATAGACAATTACACGCGTTTCGGCTACGTTTATCTGATCTCGCGCAAGTCTGAGACATTGAGATGCTTCAGGAGGTTTACTAGCGAGCTTGATAATCAGTTACTTGAGAGTAGAGACTCTCAGAACCGATCGAGGGCGTGAGTATTTGTCTAAAGAGCTCTATTTCAAGAAGGGCATTACGAGAAACTGACTATTCCTCGCTACTCAGTGGAGTAGAGTAGCCGCGAGAGAGGAATATGACTTTGTTTGAGACGGTGAGGCCGATGATGGCGTAAACCAATTTACTCGTTTCCCATTGGGGAGATACGTTATTGGCTGCAGCCTATGTTCTCAATCGTATTATATTGAAGTCTGCAGTCAATACTCCATATGAGCTTTGGACAGGGAGGCAGCCTGACCTTAGCCATTTGAGATTATGGGGTTATGCAACGTATGTTCACTATTTCTCGCATTTACACAGCGAGTTAGGCTTGCGAGAAAAGAGATGTATTTCTAATGAACATACAGATGGCATTCTCACTGAAACTGAGTCTCATGATGTTGATATTCTTGAAAGTGATTTCCCAATGAGAGGTGAAATCAATTGGGACTTTACCTTCTATGAGATGGATGAGTCTAGTGGTTGGCTAATCCCAGTGGTAGGATCCAAGAATCCATTACGGATCTGGGTTCTAGTGGGAGCGATCCATCTAGAGGTAAAAAGGTTTCCCATCCTCCTAAGAGTAGTCGAGGATGCGTACCTAACCGTCGCTTCCCGATTGAGGGAGAGGATCTCAGTATGACTCTTGAGGATTACGAGAAACCTTTAATTGTCCTAGAGTTTCTTGAGGGTTCCATGGAGGACCATTGATTATAGGCCATGGGTGAGAGGAGTTGATGAAAATCAACAGGATCTGGGATCTAGTTGATTTACCTGAGGAAAGTAGGGCCGTTGAGAATATGTGAGTTCTCAACATCAAGAAAAAGGCCGACGGATCGGTGTAGAGGTATAAGGCCTGTCTGATAATCAGGGATTACTCAGACTGAGGGCGAGTTACCTCGATCCATTTACTTTTAACGATTGTCGTGGACATGATTTGGATCTAGAGTGAGACCAGATGAACGTTGAGACTGTTCTCCTGAGTGAGAGTTTTGGATGAGGATCTATAAGGAATGGTCATCTGGCTTTATTCTTATAGATCAGGATGACAAGGTCCATTGACTTCGGAAGTCGACATGCGACCTTAATCATCAATCCAGGCAGTGGCGCTTGAGATTTCACGAGGAGGTGATATCTCATGTTTTCGTGATGATCGAGGAGGATCATCGCGTATATTTTTTACGTTCTTGTGATCATGTCCTCGTGTGAATAACATTCTGTTGACTGGGAACAACAGAGAGTATCTGATGATCACGATAACGTGGATATTGTCAAGTCTTGATGTGAAGAACATGGGTGAGACTCAGTTCTTCCTCGAAGTTAAGATCCAGAGGGATCGCTCGAGACAGGTATTGACCCTTCCACAGGAGTCAAACATCAAGAGAGTTCTCAAGTATTTCGAGAAGATCGACTACGACCTTAAATATACTCTTATCGCTAAAAGGTTAAAGCCTAATTCTTGACATATGCCCTAAGACTCAGAAAAGGACAAAGGAAATGAGTAGAATCCTTTATTCCAGTGCATTGAGTAGTCTGATGTACGCAGTGTCGCGTATACGTTCAGACGTTTGATTTGCAGTCACTATGGTAATTAGGAATCAATCGAATCCTAGAGGGGATCACTGGAGAGCAGTAAAAGGATTCCGAGATATCTCGAGAGAACTGCGGACCTCCTCTAGTGTTACGGAGGAGGTGATTTGCATCTTATTCGGTATTCAGATACCAACTGGGTTGGTGATCTGAACGTATGCAAATCGATATTAGGTTTTACTGTCTTGGAGTAGCAAGAAGTAAACCTGTATATCTCTATCTACGATAGAAACTGAGCTTATGAGATGCTCAGCAGCAGTTCAGGAGTGTTTGGCTCCGAAAATTTCCGGATCACTTAGGGGTTGTGTCTGATAGTGGGAGACCAGTGATGATTTATTGAGAAAATCAGACCGCCTTTGACAACACTTGAGACCCTAAGTATCAATAAGTCCAAACACATTGATACCTAATACTACGTTATGAGATACATCACCAAGAATGGTGAAGTGACAAATTAAGTACATTACTATACAGCATGTTGGTTGATCCCTTCAATAAACCCATTGTGATAGATTCCTGTATGAGATATTGGAATCATTGGGTTTGCATGTATATTGTCATTTCTCATTTTGTACTGATGCTTATTGTGTTATATATATGACGTGTGCATAATTGAGTCACTTATTTATAGCACCATTTTAATTGTCATATGTTTTGTGATATGTTGTGATAAATGATATGTCAGGCAGGCGTGGTTGACTCTCTCACACGAGTGACCACCTCCAACTCTGAGTGAGCGGAGATGAGACGGTTTCTAGTTGTAAGAGGCTTTGAGAGTGGCCCTACTAGAACATAAGTCGCCCTGATATGTGTTCAGGATGAGGACATATGCGATATGACCGGCATGGACGTACCCACATCCATGTTGCCTGTAAGTAGCCAGGTTTGAGATCTCAGATATCACCTGCGACTAGTGATATTGTCTCTGACTCTCTCTGAGATCTCTGGGTAAAGTCTTATGTGTAGACTGAGTCCCATACCTGCACAGTGTTAGAGAAATCTGACATATGCCCTTTGAGAGATGGGGGAATAACACTGTGACACGCATTTCATACAGCGTGTGATATGTCGACCAGGGATAGTGGGAGCATTATTTGAGACACTGATATGATTTTGATCCCCGTTCCCACTGTGTGAGACCCGAGATCCATTGGGTGGGATCTCATGTACCCTTATCACTTTCGGCTGTTTCTAGAAGTCTTGATTCAGTGTTGCTACTTTAGTCTGTTTACCGATAGTCCAGAAGATAAATTGAGGTCTGAGGGACAGGTCTAGGAAAACAGCTGAATTGAGGCTAATAGATTCGAGTTTGGGAAAAGGAAAACCAATTGACATTACATCATTGTGTTGTATTCACCGGCTAGCCTATTATGTCTGTCCATATTGGGATGTAAGCATAATAGTGGATACACAGTCGAGCATTTATTGGGGATTACTTTCGTTGAGGAAAATAGCTCGATGGATGTAATCAGTTTTGGATCTGGGGTGCAGCGAGTTCTTTTGATACTAACGATGGCTTCTCGATCATCCTAACAAGTACATCGAGAGGTCTTTGCTTGCAGGTGTACTCGCAGGTCGCACGACGCCCAATTCTGTATGAAAGTCCAGCAGGGTGATGTGATCGCATGAGTTGTGATCGCATGAGTTGTGATCTTGTGACGAATATTAAAATGCCCTCGCGTGCAAGTGGGAGATATTAGTTTAGAATGCCCATGAGGGGCATTTTAGACATTTGCAATAGGGTTAGTGGGGTAACTCCCACTAACCACATATTAATCACTTACCATTATTCTCTCCATGTTAATAGCAACACATTGTGTGGAAGAAGACTGACAACTCTTTTGATTGTACGTGAAAGAAAATGGTGAGAGCAACCATGGATGAATACTTGAGAGAAAAATATTCTCTAAAGAGAAAATATAGAGGGCATGAGAAAAATTCCGCGTAGGGAATTTTTTCCCGTCACGATGATCGTCGGACTGAGGATTGCGGCGTTGTGACATTGCGGTGGTGGTTCGATTAACATCGTGATCACCATCCCGACCGCGAGATTCGATCGAGGGACGCACGGTCGATTTTTGGCTCCGCATATTCGAGGTATTTATATCCTATACCCAATCCATATTTATTTTTTTCGAAAATTATTTATGAATGCTTCCGCTGCATGTGACTCAATTAATTTCAACACTAGAGAATATAGATCTCACTACTCTCAAAGCAAAGTCTCCTTTTTCGGATAATGCAACACAGGAGAGGTTTCTCACATTAACCAATACACCCCCTTGGAGAGAGAGAATAGTTGAGACATTTTAGGGATATTAAGTTGTTATGGAAGTAGGGGATAATGGGTGTTAACCCATTATCTCCAAAAATTAAATTTGAATTTAATTTTTGTTCTTCCAAAAATGCCCCCACATGGGCATATCAACCAACAAAAATGCTAGTCATTTGTAGAATATATTATGTTAAATTCCTTGGTCTTCAAAAAAGAAACATCATATGCCGCCATCTAATAGTTACTTCGATGGTAAACAAAATATGTAATTTAACCCTCGGAATATTTCCCCCATTTGCTCTGAGAACAGCGGGCCTCAACTTACCAGGAGAAAAGAGAAGGATGATGTGTCATGATGTATACATTAATAATTCAAAGAAAAAGGTGGTCCTTTTAGTCTTATTGAAGAAAACCCTTTTGAAAGTTTGAGAAACACAAACAATGCAGGAAACCATTGAAAAGGAAAATGAACATTTCATGGGAACAAATTAAGTACCAGAAAGTTGCTTCATCGACTGTACTGGCATAAGCTCCTCCACCTATGAGCAGGCCTAAGGTGGCTGCCGTCAATAACCTTCCCTAAAATTCAAAAAATAACCAGCAATCATCTGAAATGAAAGCAAATAGACACGCATCTATATTATACAAGAAGAGGAATGGAAGAAAGACAAATACCTTTTTAGAGAAAGCAGGAGGAGGAGCGGCTGATGAAGAAGTATAATGTCGTCTAAGTGTAGGAGGAGCTGATTTAAGCCTGCTCCGCACAAGAACATCTCTTATATAATTTATTGAACTCCTTGCTCTTGCTGCCATTCAATCCGCCTCACTCACAGTCACACACTTGATCGATACAAATGCTGCCTGCTCACTCCTACAAATCTCTCTCTCCCCAAGTAATTAGCTCAGAAATGGTGTGGTGAAAATAGGGTTTAAGCATTCCAGGGATTTACTTTTACGCATCTCTTTTTCCCCACGTCTACGCTGCCCGAAGATATTCGGATCTCCCTCGGGCGTTGATACTGGACTGGTTGCTTTGCTGAACGCGCTTGTATCGAATTTTAATCATTAAATTTTTTTAATTAGAAATTTTAGAAAGTAAAATTTAATTTTAATTCTCCCATTACAATTCTGTGAATATTATCGATGAAATAGTCTGTCGCATTCTATTGAAGTGGGTTATAATTCTACAAATATCGACTCTTTGTTGACCCAAACAGTTATCGTCGAAAGGGATATACATACAAAAATCACCGAAGGGTGCTCTTATGGGGAGACTCCGACGCTTAAGTCAGAAAGAGCGATTTTCGTATGAAAGAAAAATAGACTGAAAGTTTAATAGAATAGTTCCCTGTGATTAGAATACCAATCTGTAAGACCAAAAGAGCGTACCTAATTTTGAGGGTTCTGAAATATTTTATACATATGAGAATTATACGCCGCTGAAATATTTCAACCCTACTTTCCTTATCGAACTGATCTGAAAATATCGAGAATTCGATATTGTGAATTGATTGTGATCCTCATCCTTTGAGAAATTTTCGTATTCTAGAGAGATCTTTTCCTTAGATGAAAGATTCTCAAAATGTTGTTCTCGGTAAGAAGCAGGGGTTAATAGGGCACTTTGGCCTTCCTCTAGAATCTTTGGCTGTCGATTGGTCGTTCAATCGATGAAGGGCCTTTAGGGCTCTGCCGGTTGGGGGGCTGATCATTGAATACCCGATTGGGGCGATTACCTTTACTTGACGAATCACGTTCGGTTAACGGGGTGACTGAGACCCTATCGTTCGGTAGATCTGGGCGACTGAAACCCTTCGGTAGATAATCGTATTTGAATCTCGACCGGTAGCGATCCTTTGTGGGCTTTTAGTGTGGGCCTTTCAAGAATTGACCCTTCTAGCTAGGCCTAAGACTATGTCTCATTATTTGCCCCCGACTCATGGTCTTTTTAGTAAAGGAGCGCCATGACTAGACTCTTAATAGGGTAAGGCATGTCTGATATGTTACTGAAGTGTAGGGATGCTAGGTTAGTCCTTATCCATTCTACTTTCTTGCCACGAATGCTGGTGTGTCTCATCGGAAGTGACTCATTCATAGGGAACTAAAGACAATTTATTTTTGCATTTATGACAAGCCATCTTGACTGATCCATTTTATATTCCTTGAGTTAATTAGGGCCTACCTCTCTACTGCTATAAATAGCCATGACGGGATTCATTCTTTTTCATAAAGAGTTGAGGTTTTTCTTCCCTTTTGAGAGTTTGGTTAAGAGTTGTTTGGCATGCAAAGGTTCACGGTTTGGGTAACTTCTACTGGAATGAGAGCTCATTAAAGAGGGGGACCATCGGAATAAGTTCTCATTATGTCAGCCGTTATTCGGTTGACATCGTGAGATCATCCATCACCAATGGGGATATGTTCTTGTACCACCTTGGATGATCCGTCCGAGTCCGTCCCCACCATCCAATTGCGGTAGGGATACCTTTCGATCGTTTTTTGGATGGGTGGGTCTGGCTAGGGTTGTTTGGGGGTGGCAAAACTTGGGCTCGCCTTCTCCTGTTCTTAGCGCTACATTTTTGAATTCTCTGGTGTAAGGACTGGAGGTCTTTTTATTCTTGTGTGGCGTTGTAATGTAATCTTAGTTGTGATCGGTCCGGCCTATGGACTTGTATACATATTGATGTAACTGAATGTACTTCCTGTATAAGGATAAGTAATAGATGGTGCTCTACTTACTTGAATTTTGTCTTTGCTTCTCCCTTATTCTCTTGTCTGATAATATGCTTTTCTTTTCGACTCTCGTTGGGGTAAATCTACTTTTAGTTTTAGGCCCCATACTAAGATGTTGAAGACTACTGGCCCTTTGAGCCACCAGACGTCTCATAGTTAGGCTGAGGGATCATGCTCGTTCGTTCGGGAAACTTCGTCTCTTATTCATTCGACCGATAGGGGCTAAGCGACTTAGACCCCTTGAGCAATAGGAAATCTTTGGATAGAGGGGACACGTCCACCCGTTCAGGGAGTTACATCCCTTATTGACAATGCGTGCGAACGATGGGTGCTGGGCGACTTAGACCCTCCGAGCAATAGAAAATCTTTAGATTGTTGGGTCGCGTCCACCCGTTCAGGGAGCTACATCCCTTATTAACGACGCGTATGAACGATAGGTGCTGGGTGACTTAGACTCTCCGAGCAATAGGAAATCTTTAGATTGTTGGGCCGCGTCTACCCGTTCGAAGAGTTACATCCCTTATTGACGACGTGTACGAACGATAGGTGCTGGGCGATTTAGGCTCTCCGAGCAATAGAAAATCTTTAGATTGTTGGGCCGTATCTACCCGTTCGGGGAATTATATCCCTTATTGATGATAGATACGAACGATAGGAGCTAGACGACTTAGACTCTTCGAGCAATAGGAAATCTTTAGATTGTTGAGTCGCGTCCATCCGTTCGGGGAGTTCCATCCCTTATTGACGACACATACAAATGATAGGCAAGTTCTTCTAACTGTTAGATAGCCCTGAAGTTCACTGATAGTATATGCGTAGGCTTTTTGAGTTCCAGGTTCTAGGTATTGCTGATCCGTCTAGGTGGTCGAGTCGATAAGTTCCCGGTCTTACTACGGAACGCACTCGATAAGGGCCCTCCCAGTTAGGTGCTAGATTGCCCTTAGGTTGAGGTTGACCGGTAGCTTCCACCTTCCTTAATACCAATTCTCCGGGTTTGAACGTTTAGCTTCGGACCTTATGATTGTGATATCATTTCATCTGTTGCTGGTAGGCCGCCATTTACGTCGATGCAAACTCTCGTAGCTCTGGAAGCAAATCCAGTCTTTCTCGTAGGATGTGTTCGTTTTGTCCAGCGTTGTATTGAGCTACCCGAAGTGAGTGAATACCTATCTCTACGGGTATGACTGCTTCGCTTCCATAAGTTAGACTGAAGGGAGTTTCTCCAGTCACTCTTTGGGGATAGTGCGATATGACCAGAGGATGCCGTAAAGTTCTTCAGTCCATTGCCCCTTGGCATTATCCAGCATCGTCTTTAGCTCTTGCAAGATCGTTCGGTTGGTTATCTTGGCTAGTCCATTGGTTTGTGGGTGAGCGACTGATGAAAATCGATGTTAAATCTGGAGTTTCTTGTAGAACTCTCGGAAGCGCTAGTTGTTGAATTGCTTACCATTGTCCGTGATAAGGACGCGCGATATACCGAACCAAGTGATAATATGGGTCCATACGAAAGACTGGACTTTGGTTGTCGTGATCTGAGCTAAAGGTTCAGCTTCCACCCACTTGGTGAAGTAGTCGATCGCTACTATCAAGAATTTTCGTTGTCCCGTGATTGGGGGGAATGGTCCGAGGATATCCATCCCTCATTGAGCAAACGACCAAGAGCTGGATATAGGATTGAGCTCGGTGGAGGGTAGCCGAGGCACTGAGGAAAAATGCTGGCACTTGTCGCACCATTTGACGTAGTTGTCGGAATCGACCTTTATGGTTGGCCAATAGTACCTTTGACGAAGGGTCTTGTAGACTAGGTTTCGAGTGCCCAGATGATTACCACAGATTCCATCGTGGATTTCTTAGAGGACATAATCCCCCTCTTCGGGAGTCAGGCACCATAAGTACGGGTGAGTAAATGACTTACGGTAGAGGATCCCGTCAATTATGGCGTAGTGCGCTACCTTTCCCCTCAGTTTTACTACTTCCCTCGGGTATTCAGGTAGACGATCACGCCTTAGATATTCTTCTAAGGGATCTTTTCAATTGAGAGACCGATCGATAGATAGAGCCTCTCTAAACTTGTCGATATTGGGATACGACAGGCTCTCAATATATACCGTTCGGCTAGAAGTGACCGAATCGAAACCAGCCAACTTCGATAGGGTGTCAGCTCGTGCATTCTCCGACTGGGGGATTTGCTGGATGTCCACCTTACCCAATTGTTCCATCGTTTCGCGCAGCTTGCTCAAGTATTTGGCCATGACTGGGTCTTTAGTTTCGTAAACCCCTTCGATTTGTTTTACGACCAGTTGGCTGTCCGTGAATACCCTCACGTTCTGTGCCCACATCTCACATGCGATTCGAAGGCCTGTTAGTAAGGCTTCATACTCTGCTTGGTTGTTGGTAGCCTGAAAATTGAACCGGAGGGCGTATTTTGCTTTGAAGTCATTCGGTCCCACCAGTATAAGTCTGGTGCCACTTCCTGAGGAATTTGATGATTCGTCGATATGGATGGTCCATTATGAGATTGGCCACTCTTCTTGATGCTTGGAAGGTGGTTCTTCGGGCGCCGTAGGTAGAGTACATTCGAGAATGAAATCGGCCGGTGCTTGACCCTTTATCACAGGCCGCGGTCGATACTGGATGTCGAATTCGCCCAACTCTACACTCCACTTGATAAGCCAACCAGAAGTGTCTCTCATTTGGAGGATTTGCTTCAGTGATTGGTCGGTGAGCACTACGATAGTATGGGCATGGAAATATGGTCGAAGGTGCCTTGCTGAAGTGACCAAGGCGTAGACTATCTTCTCGATCGGTCGGTAGTTAATTTCGGACTCTTTCAGTATTCTACTAATGTAGTAAACTGGTTTCTAGGTAGTGGATTCCTATATTACCGTCACAGAGCAGAGTGCTCGTTCAGAAATAGCCAGACATAGGTAGAGTTTTTCCCCAAGGACGGGCCGCAACAGTAGTGGTGGTTGCGTTAGGTATTCTTTAAGTCGTTTGAAAGCTGCCTGACATTCATATGTCGATTCAAACCGTCGAGATCTCTTCAATGCATCGAATATGGGTTTGTATTTCTCACCGACCTTGGACATGAATCGGCTTAAAGCCGCTATCCAACCAGTCAGACATTGCACTTATTTTAGTGTCTGTGGAGGTGTCATGTCTAGTATTACCTGTATCTTTTCGGGGTTAGCCTCTAGTCCTCGATCGATAATCATGAATCCCAGGAACTTTTCGGAGGCAATCCCAAAGGTACAATTCGCTAGGTTCAGCCGCATATTGTATCGTTCCAAAGTCTGGAAGGTCTCTTCAAGGTCTGCGACAAGAGCTTCCACAGTAATGTCTTGACGAGCATGTCGTCAACATAAGTTTTAACATTCCTACCTAGTTAGTCTCTAAAGACCGCGTTGACCAGTCGCTGGAAAGTTGTTCCGGCATTTTTTAGGCCAAAGGGCATGACCCGGTAACAATACGTACCGAACTCGGTGATAAAGTTAGTATTTTCTTTATCCTCAGGTGCCATTCTGATCTGATTATAGCTAGAATAGGCATCCATATAACTTAAGAGCTGGTGTCCCAAAGAGTTGTCTATAAGCTTGTCAATATTGGGGAGCGGATAACTATCATTTGGACACGCTTTATTGAGATCGGTGAAATCCACGCACATCCTTCAATTGTCATTAGCTTTTTTACCAAGACCACGTTAGCCAACCATTCGGGATACTTGACTTCCCGAATAAACCCAGCCGTTAACAGCTTCTGAACTTCCTCCTGGATGGCACGTTGGCGTTCGAGAATGAACACTCTCTTCTTCTGCCTCACTGGCTTGAAATCGGGATTGACTGTTAGCCTATGGCCTATGACTGATGGATCTATGCCTGATATGTCTTCTGGGGTCCAGGCAAAGACTTTGGAATGTCGTCGTAGATAGGCGACTAAGGCCTCTCGCATAGAAGGTGATAGGTTGGCTCTTATCCAGACGGTTTGACTGGAGTCGTTTGTTAAAGGGATTGTTAAAGGGACCTCGATTGTTTCTTCGTCTGGTTTGGGCTTTGTTTTCAACTCGGTGCCTTCTCTAGGTTCTAAAGCATCGATCGAAACTGCCTCTTGTGCGTCTTGAGCTGCAAAGAGGATATAGGGATCAGGATCGCTGCGTATGATGGCAACTCCCTGCGGTGTTCTGAACTTCACCTTCATGTGTCTCGTACTTGGCAGTGCTTCTAGCTCATCTAGACTAGGCCTCCCGAGAATGACGTTGTAAAGACAGTAGAGTTTCACCACATGGAATGAAACCCGAGTGGTCGCATGATTAGGGGGCTTTCCGAGGGTCATGGAAAGGAAAATAACACCTTCGGGATAGGTAGGCTCATCTGAAAGTCCTCTAAGGGACCCGGTAAGCTGCAAGAGTCAAGATAGATCGAGACCCATTCGGCAAAAGGCGTCCCAAGTAAGGAGATCACAGTCAGCTCCCTAATCAATCAGAACCCTCTTCATGGAGTGAAGTTTTATTTTAAGGGTAATGACTATGGGGTCATCACGGAGGAGATCTACCCCTGACAAGTTATTATCATTGAAGCCTATGACTGGCCTTTTTCTCTTGGCTAGTACTGTACTGAGGGTGATCGCAGTAGACATCATCACGAGTTTTCAGAAAATCGGTCTGTTTCCCACGGACGGCGTTAATCTGATAGAGGTGGGTTATGGCTCCACAGATATCGGCTCCTTATTGACCCGAGCAGTTGCCGTCGGAAGGGATGTACCTGCAAAAACCGCTGGATGGTGCTCTGGCGGGGAGACTCCACGCTCAAGTCAGAAAAAGCGGTTTTCGTATGAAAGGAAAATAGATTGAGAGCTCAAGAGAGTAGTTCTTTGTGATTAGAATACCTAATTTGTAAGGCCAAGAGAGCGTACCTGACTTTGAGGGTTTTGAGATGTCTTATACCTGTGAGAATTGTGCGCCACTAAAGTGTTTCAACCCTACTTTCCTTATCGAACCGATCTGAAAATCTCGGGGATTCGATATTTTGAATTGATTGTGATTCTCATCCTTTGAGAAACTTTCATATTCTAGAGAGATCTTTTCCTTAGTTGAAAGATTTTCAAGATGCTGTCCTTAGTAAGAAGCGAGGGTTAATAGGGCACTTCGGCCTTCCTCTAGAATCTTTGGCTGTCGATCGGTCATTCGACCGATGAAGGGCCTTTAGAGCTCCGCTGATTGGGGGGCCGATCGTTGAATACTCGATTGGAGCGATTACTTTTATTTGACGAATCACGATCGGCTAGCAGGACGACTGAGACCCTATCGTTCGGTAGACCTGGGCGACTGAGACCCTTTGGTAGATAATCATATTTGAATCTCGACCGGTAGCGGTCCTTTGTGGGCTTTTTGTGTGGGCCTTTCAAGAACTGACCCTTCTAGTTGGTCTAGGACTATGTCCCATCACATTCATAAATACTAACTCACATGCCCGAATTTACACTACGAGTAAAACTCTGTATTACAAAATTTGAGTTAAATAGAATAGTAATATAGGATTATATAGAATAGTAACTTTTCTAATTATGATATATAATTAATTTTTATCGATAAATAATTTTTATTCCTATCATGAAAGTAGAACTCCCAACAATCACGATTGAGGGGACATAGCTCTAGGTCCAATTCGGAAGGGTCAGCATCAATAAAGTCTACACATGAGGTCCACAAAGGGACAGCTATCGACCAATATTTGATATTCTCTATGACTATCTACCGAATGATCTTAGTCGCTCAGATCTCCCGAATGACAGGACCTTGGTCGCTCAGTCCTCCCAAGCGAAAGGGTCTTAGTCACCTTGCCAACCGAACGAGATTCATCAATCAAAGGAAACCGCCCTGATCGGGTATTCAATCATAGGTCCATCAAGCGAATGAACTCTAAAGACCCTTTATCGGTTGAACGACCGATCGATAGCCAACAGCTTTAGCGATTCAAATGGAAGGTCAAAATACCCTATCAACTCCGATTTCCTATTTGGAAGCAACATCTTTAGGATCTTTCAGTTAAAGAAAGGATCCCACCAGAAAGTAAAAGTTTTTCAAATGATGAGTGTCACGATCAATTCAAAATATTGAACTCCCGAGATTTCCAAATCTGTTCTATAAGAAAAGTAGGGTTGAAACATCCCGACGGCGCACGACTCTTACAGGTATAAAATATCCTAAAATCCTCTAAGTCAGGTACGCTCTCTTGGCCATACACATCGGGCACTTTAATCACAGGGAACTACTCTCTTGAACTCTCAGTCTGTTTCTTTTTCATTTGAAAAATCGCTCTTTTCGACTTGAGCATCAAAATCTCCTTACCGGAGCACTCTTCAGCGGTTTTTGCAGGTATTACATCCCTTTTAACGACAACTGTTCAAATCTACAAGGAGTTGGTATCTGTAGAGTTGTAACCCTCTCTAACAGATTAGTGCCGTCTGTGGGAAATAGACTAGAGCAACCTCTGTTATTCTGACAACTATGGCTCCGAGAACCAGAGTATCTTCGAAAGCTGCCCTTGTTTTAGAAGGGCGTATTGCAACACCTTCTAAGGCTGCCCTTCCTGTAGCACCCGATCACTCTGTTCGTGATCATTAAGATCAAGTCCTGCAGCCAGCGATCTCTGGCCAACCGATTGTAACCTATGCTCCAGAGCGAGTCAGCCGTCCCCATATGGAGAGACTAGAGTCAAAGATTCAAGATATGAGCAAACAACTAGAGGGCCTTAGCCGCGCCCTCAGGCCGGAGGGCCAGTCTTTTGTTGGGGGGTCTAAACGTCCCAGCGGCAACTGTCGCCCCCACGCCATGAAGTATCCAAAAACTCCAGATTAGATTCTTGTGATCTTCGAAAGCAAGTCGAACAACTCGTTGCTGAAGAACTTAGGCGGGCTAATGTCAAGGAAATCAACCTTCCCCCTATACTCACGCTTCACGTTTCGATCTGAAGGTTTCTTCAGAACCTATGTCCTGTGACGTACTCCTACCCCCCATGGAAAGGTACAATGGGACAATAGACTCCTGGGATCATGTGACCCATTTCGTGACCGTGATGATTTCCAGAGACATGTCCGATGCGGCCATGTGTAAACATTTTCCCACCACTCTTTCGGGAAATACATTAACTTGGTTCAATTCTCTTCCACCATTGAGCATAAGGACTTTCTCCCAACTATGAGACCAGTTCGAGTCACATTTTGTGATAAGTAGAGAGGTCAAGAGAAAGTCCACCTCACTGTTGTCATTACATCAGAAGGAGAAAGAGCCCCTAAGGAACTTTCTGAAAAGATTCAAAGCAGAAATGATGAAGGTTCCATCTTTGAATCATTCAATCGCGCTGGTTACACTATTAACAGGACTACGACCTTCCGGCATGAAAGTATCGATCATAAAGAACCCTCCTACTACTATTCAGGAATTTTACACTCGAACCAAGAAATATATCACTGCTGAGGATGCTGAGGCGTTCGACTACAGGAGGGATCAATCCATTCAAAAGGAACGTAATCGATCACCTAGAAGGTCTCCACCAAGAAAGAGCCAAATGAATCCCCCTCCTTCGCGGAGGTATAACAACTATACCCCACTGAATGAGACCCCTGGCCGGGTCTTAGCTTTAATCAAAGGCAAGCCGTACATCCAATGGCCCCTATGGCTGACCGAGGATGATTGCCACAATGACAGAACAAAATATTGCCACTTCCACCGTGATTATAGTCATATGACAGATGATTGCAAGAAGTTAAAAGATGAACTAGAATTCCTGGTGTGTGATGGAAGATTACAAGAGTTCATCATCAGGAGGGAAGGAGTCCCCTCGCCGATCACTAGCATGAACCGCAGCGATGTTACTGGGTGGAGGACCGGCAAACCGGTAGGCCCCCGGCTGACTGGAGAGATAGAATGATACTCCAAATCCAGAATGGACCACTCATTCAGAAGCTTCCTCGTTCTTTTGATAATTCGTCAGAAAATGCAAGCAAGACACCTGATCACGCCGATCTTCTACTTCTCGAAGACACTTCCTTCTGCACCACAAGAAATTCTAGCGACAGATGCTAATAAACGACATGGGGGAAGAGGCCGGTCATTGGTTTCACGGACGAATATCTAGTCGGAATAGACCCAAGTCGACATGACCCCTCGTGATGACCGCAAAGATTGGGCAACATGAAGTTAGAAGAATCTTTGTCGATTAGGGGGCAGGCTGTAACCTCCTATACCAGGATACCTTCAGACGAATGGAGTTTACTTTTGCCCATCTCCAACCCTATGCAGGCCCAATCAAAGGGCTTTCAGGCCAATAGATATATTTCGAAGGTATTATCCCACTTCTGGTTACTCTTAGGATGCCCCCTAACCATGTGACGGTTTTTATCATATTCAACGTGGTGGATCTTCCTTCGCTCTACAATGTCATTCTGGATAGATCGGGCTTAAATGCCCTGGAAGCTCTGCCTAGCACTAAGCACATGAAGATCAAGTTTAGAACACCGCTAGGAATCGGGACACTATCATGCGATTCGGAGTTCTCGACTTATGCTCCTAAGTGATCGTCGGGCTCTATTGTCAATGGCTCCCCCTCCGGATTGTGAGGGTATTTTTCAAATTATTGAAGCACTGACTTAATGGATTTTCTGCAAGAACACTACCTATTCCTATCGCTCGGAGGGTCTAAGTAGCCCAACTCCTATCTTCGAATGCATCGTCAATAAGGGATGGAACTCTCTGAACAGGTGGACGTGACCCCTTTATCTAAAGATTTCCTATCGCTTTGAAAGGTTAAATCGTCCAACTTCTATCATTCGAACGCATCGTCAATAAGGGATGAAATTTCCTAAACGGGTGGACGCGGCCCCTCTATCTAAAGATTTCCTATCGCTCAGAGGGGCTAAGTCACCTAACTCCTATTGTTCAAACACATCGTCAATAAGGGATGGAACTCCCTGAGTAGGTAGACGCGACACCTCTATCTAAAGATTTTTTATCGCTCGGAAGGCCTAAATCGGCCAGCTCATATCATTTGAACGCATCGTCAATAAGGGATGGAACTCCCCGAACGGGTGGACGCAGCCCCTCTATCTAAGGATTTTCTATCGCTCGGATGGTCTAAATCGCCCAACTCCTATCATTCGAACGCGTTGTCAATAAGGGATGGAACTCTCCGAACGGGTGGATGCGGCCCCTCTATCTAAGATTTTTTATCGCTTGGAGGGTCTAAGTCCCCCAGCTCCTATTGTTCGAACAAGTCGTCAATAAGGGATGGAACTCCCCAAACGAGTGGACGCAACCTCTCTATCTAAAGATTTTCTATCGCTTGGAGGGTCTAAGTCATCCAGCTCCTATCGTTCGTACATGTTGCTAATAAACGATAAACTTGCTGAATGGGTGGACCCGACTTCTTTTATCTAAAAGCTTCTGCTAGGCTGACGCGACAAGGATTGCAACTAAAATAGTAAGATAACTTCTATTAATGAAAAAGCAAAGGTTTCTTATTGAACAAACAAAAGTCATCGAATGCAAAATTTTGAATGAATGTTATACATAATCAATAAGGGGAGATAGCCGGACTCTGAGTCGTTGCCGCTTCCTCAATCGGGGGCAGAGCGTTACTTAGACTCATACGATGGATTATCTCTTCGGCGTACTTTAATATCTCAGATAATTTGCGTTAAGAGTCTTTATAAACAATGACATCTTTCGTGCGAGATTCATCAAATTCAGCTATTCTGCATTTCGCCTTTCGAAGAGACATTTTGCGAAGTTGGGCCAACTTCTCGATCGATTGAAAGCATGCCTCACGTACCATAGCCTTCGATTTCAACCTTTCGCATTGCTTTTGATACTGGGCCAACTCCAATCGAAGGTCTCTCAGCTCTTCTTTCTTCTTGTTGAGCAACACACCGGATGTGCTCTTACTCTTTATAGCCTCTTCGCCCCGAACAGGGATCTCTTCCTGCGCTTGAGTTGGATGGGTTAACTCAGAGAGACGTCCCTCTAAGTGACGTATCACCTGCTTCCCTTGCCGTTCTTGAAATTCGGCAAGATCCATTGTCTGAAAGAAAAACTGAGTTAATGAAAGCAAAAATGAAAGAACCCAATAAGTATAGAGAGAGCAATACCATCAAGCCTAAGGACTTAAAAGCCCTGCCGAATTGCTCGTAAGACATCCTGTAAAAGTCGGGCTTGCACTGATGAAAATTTAAACGGTTGGCGATGCGATCCGCCTCAACTAGGTCTATGTAGCTATATTGCATATCCCCAGTACAAACGGTGACGGCTCCCTGTTCTTTCGAGCCCTTCTTCCCATCAAAAGATCAAACGGGGATGACAGGCAGAGAAACTGCCCCTTCAAAAACCTTGCGCTTTCCCTTATGCGAAGGCCAAACCGAAACAGCAGAAGAGGGCCCTGCCATTTTTCACATTGCGGCCTTGGAAACATTTGCTCTCGTCATGGCGCCATATGAAGGACCGTCTCTCGATCCTCCTAATTCGCCCTTACGAACACTCATTTCACCCAACGAACTACCTCTGTCCAAAACGGTAGTTTCCCTTGGTGTAACTGCTGTCGGGGCCGAATATTCAGGTAAAATCACCAATGCGCATCCAGATGAAGGTGAAGGAGAAGAAATCACCCTCCTCTTCAATGAAGGGGATGACGACTCTCGAAGGGCCTCAGACGCCCTAGTAGTAGATCCAAGAAGGGACTTAGACGCCCCGATATCCTCCTGAAGAGATCTCTTCACACCTAGTCGAACCAGCTTATCAACAGTAACATTCTCTAACACGGTGTCGTCAGGAGAATCCAAGGAATCAACCAGCTCGATTTTCCTCCTCTCTAACAAAAGGGGCCTGTCAATTTTTCTCTTCTCCCCAATCAGCAAACTGACCAAGGACAACAACTGGTTATCCAGTAGAGACTCAACTCATATACTTCGACCGGTGGATTTGTAATAGCCACCGATTGACCGAATAAAAAGACCGTGCTTTGATGTGGCTGGGAGCTTCAGCCCCAAAAAAGGTATCTTATCGGCTTCGGGCAGTATGGGCATGTGATCTTTATTCGAGAACTCAACATAAAAGAAGTTTTATATCCAACCCTTGTCAACGGACTCCTTATAGCAAAACCTCTAGCTGGACTCAGATTGAGTCTGCAACTTGTACCAGCCCTTAGTCGAGTCACTATTTCCATATCTCATCAAAACGAAGATGGACAACAGGATGTCGAAATCAAAGCGAAGATGACAAAACCCTAATAAGGAAGCCACAGCAACTACCAGACGCCAGGCACTCGGGATCAGAAGAGTCGAAAATATGTTCAACGGTGTAGTACCTCCGCAAAAGGACCCGTGTATGGAACCTTTAATCCATACCTAATCGATTGTAAGTATATCGGTACATAACCTTTTGGCGCTGTATTAGCCCTATCGACTTCTGTGGCTTACACCAGGGTATAATCATTTCCCATTAGCATCTCAGTCTGCACCTCTTGGAGTTCCCTCAAAGACATAATATTCGCAATGTCATTGATGTGCGAAAAAGCCTGA
Source organism: Dillenia turbinata (assembly GCA_037126225.1). Lineage (NCBI taxonomy): Eukaryota > Viridiplantae > Streptophyta > Magnoliopsida > Dilleniales > Dilleniaceae > Dillenia > Dillenia turbinata. Next base: position 6,699,040 of record JBAMMX010000019.1, on the reverse strand, counting down.
GAAGCAGATGTTTTCACCATTGTTTTTAGAGATGACTTCTCTGACAGATCTCAAAGGGGGATTAAAAGAACAATACGTAAAAAAGCTGCGGTACAAGGTACTCTGATGAACGTGAATCCTTATAAAATGTGCAGAAGACAATTCTCGAAAACTGAAGCGATGAAAATCATACTAAAAAACGTCGCGCCTTTTAAATTATCATTACTCATGATACCTCTTTACCAAGAAAGCCAGAAGTCAGGAGCAAATGATGGGACATAGCCCTAGACCCAATTCGGAAGGGTCAGCATCAATAAAGCCTACACACGAGATCCATAAAGGGATAGCTATCGATCAATGTTTGATATTCTCTATGACTATCTATCGAAGGGTCTCAGTCGCCCAAATCTCCCGAATGACAAGTTCTTGGTCGTCTGGTCCTCCCGAGCAATAGGGTCTTAGTCATCTCGCCAACCGAACGAGATTTATCAATCAAAGGAAACCGTTCCAATCGGGTATTCAATCGTCGGTCCATCGAGCAAACGAACTCTGAAGACCCTTCATCGGTCGAACGACCGATCGATAGCCAATAATTTTAACAATTCCAAGGGAAGGTCAGAATACCCAATCAGCTCCGATTTTCTATTTAGAAGTAGCATCTTTAGGATCTTTCAGTTAAGGAAAGGATCCCACCAGAAAATGAAGGTTTCCCAAAGGATGAGAGTTACAATCAATTCAGAATATTAAACTCCCGAAATTTTCAGATCTGTTCTATAAGAAAAGTAGGGATGAAGCACCTGACAGCGCATGACTCTTATAGGAATAAGACATCCTAAAATCCTCTAAATCAGGTATACTCTCTTGGCCATACACATCGGGCACTCTAATCACAGGGAACCACTCCCTTGAGCTCTCAGTCTGTTTCTCTTTCATTCGAAAACCGCTCTTTCTGATTTGAGCGTCGGAGTCTTCCCGTCGGAGCAACCTCCGGTGGTTTTTACAGGTATTACATCCATTTTGATGGCAACCGTTCAAGTCTACAAGGTGCTGATATCTGTGGAGCCGTAACTCACCTCCAACACCGATAAAATATTATTTTCTTTTTCTTGTGACTGAAAAGGAAGAAAGTAAACTTTGACTATCGTATTTTTATATAAAAACAAGATTTAAGAGACAGATTACTAAAGAAAATGAGATATAAATTAGTGAGAAAAAGAGAAAAGTATTAAATATAAAAATAAAAACATTTATATTTATGTTAATATATTATATACACTTAATAATATTAAAATTACAATAAATGCTAATATATATTATTAAATAACTCATTATAGTAATATAAAATAATTTTATTGATAATAACTTTAAAAAATAGATAATTAAATTTCTAAATTTTTTAAAAATAAAAAAATACTTATTTTCTTATGTGACATTCCCAATAATCTCCATAAAGCACTACTCATATTTAATGTTATAGATTGTTTATGATTATAAAATTAATAATATAAATAATTCATTCTTTTACTCTAAACCATTTTAATCAAAAGCTAAAGATATGCTTAGTTATGGAAAATAAGTTTGTTATCTAAAAAAGTGTTTTTAAAAAAAATGAATTTATGTTCAAATATTTCAATTTTTAATTTTTAAAAAATGAATAAAAAATAGGAATTTTAATTTATAAAGAAGAAATAGAAAACAAGTCTTGTATTATTTTCTTCTATTTTTCATTATAAATAAAATTCATATTTTGCAAAATTCTCCAACTCTAATGAATTGGAAAACATGAAAGATGGATGAACTCATTTAATTGGAAAGGGCTGCGTATAAGAGTCAAAACCCTATTTCATTTAAAAGAGGCAGATACACGGTTTCTTGCTTTGTTCTCCATCTTTAAACTTCAGGTATGACTTCCTCTCTCCCCTCTCCATCTCCTCAGTATCTTATACTTGAATCTCCACCTTCCATCTCTCATTTTTATTTTCTTTGTCATTTCAACTTTTATCTTTTATTTGAAAAATCATAGGTTGAAGGCGAGAAGGGGATTTTGAGAAATTGGACATTCTCAAAACAAGTTCATTTTCATTTTTCTTAAAATTTTTCATTTTTTTTTGAATTAGGATTTTGATTTTTATAAATCCTTGCTTTTTGATTTTAATATTAATTTAGAATTAATTGTTGAAAAATATAAATTATGGTTTCCAACTTTATTGAACTAGTTTTTATCTAGAGTTTCCAACTTTTTCATCCCAAATTCTTTAATGAAAAAAATAATGAACTACAACAAATTAGTAGTAGGTGCAAGTAGCAGAAAATATAGAAAAAAAGATATTAATTAGTTATTTATTTTAGAGAAAAATAAAAAAAAATCAAATCAAACAAATTTTTATTTGAAATGGATATTCGAGAAATTGAATATTAGATCAAAGACTAACAATAATGTGGCACATTCAACTACAATTTGACAATTTCAAAGGCTCGGGAGAAGGGAAAAAAGGAGTTCTTAAAAAAAATGAGGAAAATGATATTAAGCATGATTGGAGTTATATTAAATTGGGTATTTGAACACAGTTTATGTAATAAGACTAATTTTTTAACTATATTAAACAAAATTATAAGTTCTGAGTTGTTGTTTTCTTATTTTTTGTCAAACACTTTTGTTGCAAAGATACAAACGGGTCTGATTATATATGTTGGGTCTAGTTATATATGTTGATTTGATAGAATACGTTTTGAAGTACCACCTGATGGCTACTATCAGTTAAGTGTGTGCTCTGTTATGCTATCTTGAAATTAATCTGTTTGTTGGCTTTAAAATTCTTGTTTCCTTTGAATGAAAATTATCCCTATTAATCTCTAGCATCAATTTCAATGTAAAAAATTCTTGTTGGCTTTAAAATTCCTATTAATTTACTCAACTTTGAATGAAAATTCTTGTTTACTCACAAAATTGGTTGTTAATTTCAATGTCAAAATTCCATTTTTAGAGAATTGCTATTACAAAATAGTCTTTTTCAACTATATTTATTTAAATGTTTTATTGGATATCATATATTGGTTTGAAATTGAGATGATACATAGATGGGTGGAAAAAATGGCAATCTCGAAAATCCTATGGAGTGACATCAAGAAGCGGAAAAAGGCCTTTTTAGAAATTTTAGTTGAGAGGGTTAAGAGAGATCCAAATGATGCACCGATCTTCAAGGCGGCAGATTGGATAGAAATAGATGATCTCTTATTGGCAGAGACTGGATTGCAGTATGGAATAGATAGGTTGCAGGGAAAGTTTAATCGGATGTGGACAATGCATACAAAATTCGCTAAATTGGAGACCGGCAATGCTGGAGTCACATGGGATGCAAATTCTAGTCAAATATTTGCCCCTGATACAGTATGAGCTGATTATTGTAGAGTACATAACTATTTTGCCTTGATCTATAATTGATTATATTTTGTTTATAATATAAATTAACTTGATATTGAATTATCATTGCAACGAAATAAAAATTTCAAAACTTTCAAAAAATATGGTTGCAAACTCTATTCATTGTTAGGGATAGTCTTTAGTGCTTCTATAGTTTCTAACGAATTTCATAATCTTTCAACTGCAAGACCTCAAACTTTAGAACAAGAACAAATAACTAAGCAAATGTATCTAGGAGATGGTGATCGCAGTGGAAGAAGCAAGCATAAGTTAGAAAGGGATTTAAATGGTCTTCTCAATAATAGAAAGGTGAAAAAGAAATTTGGAAAATATGATGTTTTTTGGATGTGTTTGTTGAATCACTAAATGCCAAGATGGAAAAAGACATAATTAAACTTTGCATATAATCTGGATGATATTTTATGATACAATTAAACTTTAATGTTTGTATGTAGAATTGTATAGGTGCTAAAGATGGTATTCTTGTTGCGGCTTGGGCACCAACATCAAAACAGAAGATATTTTGTGATAGGAAAACCGTACTTATGACTCAAAATGTCTTACCTGTTTGCTCATATGATATGATGTTTACATTTGTGTATACTGGTTAGGAGGAAACGACTAATGATACTCATGTGTTTTATGATATTGTTATCAAAAGTGAAAATAAATTCCCGGTGCCGGCTAGTGGTAAAACATTTTATATACTTATGAAGACTCGTTAATTTTTTTAATGATATAATCTTATTTTATTTGTACTTTTAATTATGAATTTTTTTATTTATTAATATAGATTATTTCTATATTATTGATAGTGGTTATTCAAATCTTAAAGAGTTTTTAGCCCCTATAGTGGTGAACAAAATCATCGTAGAGATTTTGAATGTGGTCTAAGAATCAAAGGAAAAGAAGAATTATTCAACTATATGCACTTCTCTCTCCATAATGTCATAGAGCACTTGTTTGGTGTACTTAAAGCTCAATTTCATAGATTGAACGATATATCAAACTATCCATTGAAGCACCAAATATTGATTCCTCATACATGTTGTGCACTGTATAATTTTATTAGGATGGAGGATAAAAGCTAACAATTTATTTACCTTGTATGGTCAAGATTATTTAGAAGTTCTTGATGAAGGCTTAAATACGGTTCAAGAAATATTTTCGATGGATATGAGTAATAATGATGAAATGCTTCAAGTTAGGGAATCTATTACTAATGAGTTATAGAATAATTATGAGAATAAATGTTGTAGATAATGTGTAATTAGAGCAAATTTATATGATATTTTGTATTATTGATTAAATATTAATTTATATAATTTACTTGTAATATTTGTTATGAAAACTTATGTATGAGTTAGTTTAAATGCATATTTTTATGTTTGTATTCATTTAACTTTCATATGAAAAAAAAAAAACCACACACACACACATATGTTTGCACATTTTTTTAAATAATATTTTTATAGATAATATAACATATGTTTAGTTATTAGGAAAGTATTAGAAAACTGGTTCCATTTGAATATATTTTTTATTTTTTATTTCAGAAATGTAATAAGAAATAGGTTATACTTGAACATATTTTTCAGCTTTTGAATTGGAAAAGTATGTAATTTTTGAATATATTTTTAAAATTTTTTTACTGTTTTCTTTAGAAATAGAAAATATGAAAAATATTTGAAAAATTAGAGATAAAAATAGAGAATATTTTCACAACTAAATGCAATCTAATTATTTAGAAAGTCTAATTTACCAATCAATCATAAGTCACTCTAATAAAATATGATATTTGGGATTTTTTTTTTTATGTGATGAATGTCAACTAAACAACACACATTTATATCAAATCACCTTGAAAGACAAAAATTAATTACCATGCATGCATACAATAATTAAAAGAAAATAATTTTCAAATGTAAATCAACATATTAACTTTCTTCCAAAAGTTCAGGGATACATTTTTTCAAAAGCAAAAAGTATGAAACATAAATAATATCATGAGCAAATGGGATCCACATATCTAAAATTGATTACATGTTCTATCAGCCTTTGGTCATGTGTAGGGGATGTAGGTGCTACTCATAGGTTCCTCGCAATCATGCCTTACTAGATTTGAAAATGAAATATATATATATATATATATATATATATATAGCCTGTAAAAACTAAAGAAGGGATAAAAAAATATGGTGTAACTTAAAAATATAAAGTAGTATGTTTTAAAATATTTTTTTATATAAAAGATTATATATATAACAAAAAAAAATATGAATAAACAAGTATCTAGATAATCCCTGAGTTACCCAATAAATCAATAGGCTACTATGCATGACCCATACAAAAAGATTTAAGTACTACACTTAACGGAATGTAATACTACTGTAATAAAAGTCGTAATGACACACGGCGAAGATGTCACTCACCAATTCACCTCTTGTTCCTCTCCATCTAGACATAATAAATAACGACATTAATAAGGCATTTGAAGACCCTATTCCACATAAAAGGATGCTTAACTAGGAAAAGATGATGGAACATGGGGCACCATAGTCAATCACCACACTTCCCTTAAGAAAGGGTAGCGAAAAAATAGGTAGTCAACTGTCTCTTTCTAATTGAACAAAGGTGGAATGTCAATAAAGTGGAAATCCCAATCCTGAATAGATGGTTGCTCGTCTGAAGTCGCTCTATGCAAACCAACCAAATAATGAAGGTAAAACTAGGAATTGCATCCGAGAACCATACCAGATTCGATAGCAGAACATGAGTATGGGAACATTTGAGGTGATTCTATGCTGAAACAATAGAAAACTCCCTACTAGAAGTGATTATCCACACAAGTCTGTTGTAGTTAATAGAAGACAGAAGATATGATTCTATAATAAGCTCTTGGATATGATCAAGAAAGGCTTGTATTGATCTCAACATCTGCGACTCAGTGCCCTGAATATACACCGTCCAAAGAGTGCTGGTAAAGACATCCCGAATAGTACTCCCATAAGTAAAACTTAATCTCTCTATAGTATGTCTCCCGAAGACCTTTATTAGGGAGCCCTACCAGAGACCAAGCATCATACCAAAATGAGATACGATTACCATCTCCCATCCTCCAAGCTACTAAGTCTCGTACCAAATAACGTAGAGATAGGAGTTTTCTCCATATCCACGAATACCTATTCACGACTTGAACATACCAAAAGTTACAATCTCTAATAACATATCCTCACCCATCGAGTCCAAACATTATCCTTCAGGTCAAAGAGAAGATGCCAAATGTGCTTAAGTTAGGCCGCTTTGTTCCAATCCATCACTCTCTTCAGCCCTAACCTGTCTCCTCATTTGGCACACAAGGGACCAAGCTACCTTAGCTTTATGACAATCAAGAGATGGACAAGACCATAAAGGTTGGTTAAAAAAGAGAGGCAAAACAGCTGAAATAGAGGCGAACAATGACAACATCTTTTATCCAAAATTTTCTCCCTTAAAGTTGTTGTTCGCCTTTGTTTTGCCTATTTTGCCTCTCTTTTTGAACCATTGATAAAATAAGTTTAATGTAATTATATGGATATATAAATATAAAAATGGGCACTCATCTAAAATTGGCTCATCAATCCCCATAATCATCAATTAGTTTCCAACATGAGACATTAATATAGAATCAGATAGCAAATTCTTTGATGAGTTATAGGTCACCTAGACCTAGTCAAAGAGCTCTCTAAACAATATGTGTATCAATCAACTAATATACGACAAATATTATATGCTTAACAAATCCTACCACATATTCTGATTTTCAATTATATAGCATACGCATAATATGACATCAAAATAATGTATCGAGAAAATGGAATAGTAAACCAAATCATACATAAGTCAAAGTAGGTCATACGTATATGTCTGTCCCTTACATGACAAGAAGAGGCAATTACAATTATCCACAGTAAATAATCTTATATCATCATCACATAGCATACATAATCAGTAGACTCAAATACTAATTGAGGCAATTAGAACTCAATTTAAAAAGGGCACCATGTAACCCACTAGAGCTAAATTGACCACGCAGGCTGAAACTAGGCCAACTCGGTGAAACAGGCAAACCTGGCCAACTTTGATTAGACTAAGTCAAACTAGTCAACTCTGGTCAAAATAGAGTCATATTGAGTCAAACTATATCAAATTACACTATAACAAGGATCTTTGGTCTTATAATATTATCGTGACTACAATGACTCCATCATAGTCACGATGAGGTAGGCAAAACCCACAAGGGGTTTGTTGTGACTATAATAGGTCATTATGGTCATAATAAGGGGCCAGAAGATAGTGTCTTCCTGCCGTAACTGTGATAAACGCAATGTAATTATGATAAGAACATGGAGTGTACCATTTATCCAATCATAACTATGATAGTAATATTGCAGTTACAACACAAAGTGTGCAGCCATTCTGTGGACCTCATCATAGTCACGATAAGATGATCATGACTATGATAATGCCCGATAGAATGATTGAACTTGATCTCTCATGATTTCTAATCCTACTTTATACAAGGGTTTTGACTTCTTGGCTATTCTAAGATTAAAAGGGCACTCATCCATGGTTTAAGAGTATCGTAAGTGTAATCAAACCTAAAAAGTACACTAAAACCAACAAGAAGAAGAATGAAAAGGGAGAGAAAACTCACTAAGCTTATTATGAAAACATAGATCACCATTTACAAACACTAATCTAACATATTGCATAACATTGAACCAACATCAATACAAAAGTCAAAACATCAAAACTAAGATTTGGTTAGAAATTGTTAGAACTAGGATTATACGGTTATCTCTAATTCATTCAAACAATCAAATATGCAATGAATTAAATATGATTTAAATGAAAAATAACACTATAAAACATAATTTGAAAGATAAATCACATAAAATAAATTAGGAACTATGGTAAATCTTTCCTGATACTCATACCTATATAGAAGACCTTACACTTAAATGTTCTCCTCTAAATCCTAATTTAAACTTTTATATGATCTATGGGTGGACAAATTTGATTCTCAGTGTCTAGATTTTTTTTTTTTTTAATCTAAGTGTTTTAATTGATTTTGAAGACTAACAAATGTAGAGAAAGAGAGAGTTTTTATTTAAAGAATTTAAACTACAAAGCCTTAAAGTTTGTATTTTTCAAAATTATAAAACTAGTTTTTATACTTTTTGAAATTATAAAATAGTTCCAACAATTTTCAAAATTATAAAATAAGATAAATAATTTCAAAAATTATAAAACAAGATAGACATACTTTTAATATTACAAATCAGGATAATAATTTTTTGAAATTACAGACTAACCTTTAATTTTATGAAAAATTACAATCTAACCTTAAATTTAACTCTCTATATTATTCTTTATTTCTAATCAATTTAATACAGATAATTCTATATAAAGAGATAATAAATATCAATTGTATCTTTAGGGAAAAGAAGGAATTTAAACATTTATTTTGGCTCCAAAATAATCCTAGTATAATCGTCTAATCCAATAACTATATTAAAATTATTTTAACTCTAGTTAATTCTACTAAATAATTAGAGTTACATTCCTAAATAAATGACGTATTATTTACAAAAAACAATAAGTAATCTATTATTTTGTCCTTAACCTGTATGTTGAGTTTAAGCAAAATAGATAAATAAATGCACAATCACTTTCTCAATTATTTAATACCTTAAGTCTCATTCATAATAAAAGATATCCAAAATGATTAATTTGTCTTCCAGTGACTAGTAGAACTTGATAAATTTTAAGAATATATAATATTATGATATAAAATCATATTATTGGATTCAATTTCTGGATAGGTGACTACAACGACTCAAGAGTGTAATTTTTGATACAATCAGCAAAGAGTCTCTGTTGTGTATGCATATCCCAACTAACCAACACCATATACCCAAAATACTCTTGACCCATAAAAGATTTCATTCATAATACATCAAAGTATATAGTCATACATTTAGAGGTTCATCCACATATATTCAAAATTAAGAGTACATAAACTATGTACAACTATAAAGTACCACAATATATTTTAAAAAATTACCCTATATGTCATATTCAATACTAGCCATGTAGATTAGCTACTATCTAGTCTGACCCTATCCGAACTTGGACACCGTCCAATGATTAAAATAAATTATCTATGAATATTAGAAAATTCATAAACTATACATTAAACCTTAATAAAGTATCCATCTTTATCAATTAATTATGAAATATGGAATGGAGAGGTCACGCCGAATATGAAGACTGGTCAGGGCCTTAAGCAAGGCGATCCTGTGTCCCCTTATCTCTTCATCCTTGCAATGGAAAGGTTCTCTTTTTTGATTTAAGACAAAGTCAAGAAAGGAGTGTGAAATCCTTTCAAGTTTATAAGGAGGGGCCTTTTATTTCGCACTTGTTTTCTGCGGATGATCTTCTCCTTTATGTTAAAATGGATCACTTAAATTTTAGTGTGATCAAAGATTGCTTAAGGAATTTCTCAACTGAAAGCGGGTTGAGTGTAAATGAGTCCAAATCCAAGATTTGGTTCTCCCCCAAGATCCCAAGTTTCCTTAAGTACTCTTTGGTGGCGGCCATCAAATTTTCAGTCACTGACTTAGGAAAATATTTGGGAATTCCTTTAATCCAAGGGAAAGTGAACAAAGACTTTTATAATCATTTGGTGGATAAGGTGCAAAGCAATCTCAATGGTTAGAAGGCTTGGTTGCTTAGTAATGCTGGTAGGAGAACCCTCATTCAGTCAGTGACTGTAGCTATTCCAATGTACACCATGCAAACAGCTTAGGTCCCCCATAGTACCTACAATAGATTAGATAAAATCAATAGGAAATTTTTATGGGGGAAGTAAAGAGGATTAAAAGAAGGTTCATTTGGTTAGTTAGGATATGGCTTGCAAAGTGAAGCAAGAAGGTGGCTTGGGTTTACATAAAATGAGGGACAATAACATAGCTATGTTGGCTAAGCTAGGTTGGAGAATGGTCAAGGATGATCAGACTCTTTAGTGCAGAGTCTTCAAGTACAAGTGCCTAAAAGTTGGAGGATCCAACATCTGGAAGGGTATTTTAAAGAGCAGATACTATATGAAATTAGGCCTTAAGTGGGAATAGGAAATGGGAGAAATATTAACTTTTGGTGAGACAGGTGGGTAGGCAATGAAAAGCTTTCTAATCATGTCATCCACCCTCAGATGAGAAATCAGACGGAGCTCAAAGTCAGTCAGTTCATTGATGGAGATGGGTGCAAGAAGATTGAAGATCTGTAAGCTCATTTAAGGGAAAAGAAAGTGGAAGAAATAAGAGGCATTCTTATTCCTAAAAGAGGGGAGGTTGAGGACCTGATGGGATGGGGAGAAACCAATGATGGTAACTTTTCTGTCGCTAGCGCTTACTAGTTACTTCAAGGGAATACTTTTATGCAGAACCAGAGAAATGGAGAGTGGAAGTGGATTTGGAGAACAAAATATATCGAGAGAGTGAAATTCTTCATTTGGTTAGCAGTTAAGGAGAAGATTTTGATAATGCTGAGAGGAAGAAGAAAAAATTATCGGATAATGATAAGTGTACAATCTGTAATGATAGAGTAGAATCAGTCATGGATATGCTGAGGAATTAAAAGGAGGTTAAGGAGATTTGGAATGTGATCTGTCCAGATTAAGCAACCTAAGGGAGTTTTGGAGTGGTTCTCCTGCTAGTTGGATCAAAAAATAGGTTTCTTCTACTTTTCATCTGCAATAGCTTCATCAAAAGTAATAACTTCTTCATTAGTAAAAAATAAAGCAAGATTGAAGGGACTTGTTGCATCATAAAGATCTTGAATACTCTTTGTTTTTCGAGAAATAAGACTATCTTCATCCGTTGATGTTGGAGGTGTCACTTCAATATCTTTGGGTTGCCCATTTTCTTGAATCATCACTTTCTCTGTGCTCCAATTCCAAGCACCATCTTCTTGGAATTTCATATCTCGATTGATAATAATCTTCTTCTCCCTTGGATCATAGAGCTTGTAGGTCTTCGATCTTATATCATAGCTAATAAAAATGTATGGAGCACTTTTATCATCCAATTTTGTCCTTAGTTGATGTGCATAAGTTATGCACCTGAAAACCTTCAAATGAGACACATCCAACTTCAATCCACACCAAGCTTCCTGTGGAGTAATGTCCTTCAAATTCTTCATAGGATATCGATTAAGAAAATACACCGTACAATTTACTACTTCTGGCAAACATTCCTTAGACAGTTACTTTGTTATCAATACGTTTCGAGCCATGTCAAGAATGGTCATATTTTAAACCCTAAAATTAATGGCCTTGAAAGTTGTGCCATGATATAAAGTGTGACACTAGAGCTTTTTGAAAGCGATTCCAAAAGTTGAGGTCACTGTGGAGTTATGTTGGTGCCATTTTTTAGAAAATCGACATGAAATGTCGAGCTATTGATAACATGACAAGCAAAATGACGATTGGCTTAGCAAGACCTGAAATTTGAAGTGGTCGACAAAACTCGAAAGAAAATACTTGAAAAGTAATCAGCAAAAGAAAGGAAGATTATAGAAAAAATATGTTATATTTTGTTTTGTTGATTTAGAAAGAAAATAAGTAGAATGAACACCCTGCTTCTCAACTTTTGAAAAAAAGAAAATCAGCCAATGAACTCCATATAAAAAAAAAGGTTTATAGGCTCAAAAGGACACACATAAGCATTAATGAAAACACTTTATTTCATTGCTTTTATTACTTTTATAGTAAAGTCCATGCCTGAACCATATCTTCCAATATAAGAGAATCATGGGTGTTTCTTTATGTTAGAAAAATATGATAACAAGGAAATTCAAATGATAATCACTCATCAAGAAGATTAATAAAGACAAATATGATAACAAGGAAATTCAAATGATAATCACTCATCAAGAAGATTAACAAATGCCTTGTATTATAATTATTGTTGATGGAGGTGAGTTTTCTCCTCAAATGCCTACCTTGCCTGTTCGTGTGGGAGTCTTGGAGCCGAGAATAATTTTGAGCTTGTTACTTGTAAAAACCACTGGAGGGTACTTCGTTGAAGGAGACTCCGATACTCAAATCAAAAGGAGCGATTTTTGTATATGGTAAAACAGAGAAAAGAAGACCCCCTATTTAGGGATGACAGTGTGTGATACTTGTGTTAAGTTCTAAAAGAACTTACTTATGTGGTAGCTGAAGTTCTACTTATATCCCTCCTCAAAAGGTGTCATATGGTTTCGGGAATCTTCCAACCCTAGTTTTCCTTCCGAGGACCATGACGAAATCCCGAGATTGCCGAGGTGATTGTGAGAGGTTTTATGGAAACATACCACTTTTGGTGTTTAGCTCCGTAAACATAGGAACTTCTTTCTATAGTTGATACACTGGTTAGGGTAAGTTTCTACTTTTTGGGACTGTTTAGGAAAAATGCTTATTTGCGTAAGGAAAGTTTGAATTTGTTTTCTTTACGGTTTATCTGAATTCGTACTTGCCCCTTTTAATTGTTCGATCCATGGTGTAAAGATCATTTTACTAAAGAGTGGGGTGACCGGGGAACAAGGGTACTGAAAAGAGAGAAAGATAGCCAAGGAGCAGTAAGGGGTCTCGAGTAAATGCTCTTAGTTATGGGGGCCCAAGGGATGAAGTTTTGAGTTGATTGGTTTTACGAGCCGATAGTTGGGCCTTAAAATGGGTACTGTCAGTTGTTTATGACGATGAAGAAGCTTTTGCAATGTACAATACATATGTCATGCATATTAGTTTGTGTACACAACCGGAAATTTAGGAAAGTTGGAGGATTACTTAGTGCAATTTTTTATATTCAAAATTCATGATGGTTGTGAGGTTAAACAAAAAAACCCTCAGAGGTTGGAAAGAATAACTAATTGTAGAGCTTGGACTAGGTTCACAATTGGGAATGGATTATGGATAAGTACCCATTTTATTGCTGAAAAATATCACGTGCTTGCAGTGGCACCGTAGGTTCCTAGCCTCGAGCATTGCCCATTAGCCCATTAGTAACATTGTTACAATTGAGAATTTTTTTTTTTTTTTGGTAAGAAAAGAATATATACCAAAAAAAGGAAAGATTACAAAGGTACCAGAATAAACTCTTAGATAATTGAAAGATCAGCAGGCCAAGATGGCCATACAAGCAATAAACTAGGTCTTATTCGCAGCTATCGAATGGACTATGCTAACAAAGGTCGCAATAATACGCGGAGATAATCTGTGTTTTCCTACCCTCCTCTTATTTCTCTCTATCCAAATATAGTACACGCAAGCACTAAGGAGACATTTGAAAACTTTGTTCCTTTGGAGGGGATGCCTCACTGGGGATATCAAAATCTCACGAATTCCAGACCAAAAGATAGGAAAGTTACTTGGTACATACTTGTCATCGTCAATCGCCAAACCTCTCTCGAGAATAAACAACGAAAGAAGAGGTGATCAAGAGTCTTTCTCTGACAGGAGCACAAATGACAAGTTGAAAAAGTCGCAACTCCAATCCTGAATAAATGATCACTCGTTTGCAATCTCTCCATAAAAACAAGCCACACAAAGAAAGCAAAACGAGGAATTGCTCCTGAAAACCAAACTAAGTCATACCAAGGGACATCAATATAGGAACATCTGAGGTGTCTCCATGCTGAAGCAATGGAAAACTCCCCACTAGAAGTGATTGCCCACACAATCCTGTCATGACCAGTGGAAGGAAGATCAGACTCTGATGTACACTCACAGATATAATCAAAGAAGGCTCACATTGATCTCGAAATCCGCTACCCTTGAGTATACGCTGTAACACCGACATTGCGGCGTCCGTACAAGTATACTGTTCATGAAATTTAATAAAATACTTCTCCGTTTACATATAGAGAGAGAATTTTAAATTATATTGATTTTCGATTTTGAGGTATGTAATTTGAAATTTTTAGGATATTTAAAATATCCGTATTTCCGATTTGTAAAATAAAGTGAGTATAAAAAAATATATATATATAGATGATTTTATTTATTTATTTATTTATACATTTACTCACTTAATTATTTATAAATTTAAAAAAAAAATATATATATAATAATAATAATAATAATAATAATAATAATAATAATAATAATAATAATAAAGAAGAAAAGAGTCAAAATTAGGGCAAAGCCCTACTTTCCTCTTTTCTCCCTCTCTTCCCCTCTTTCTCTCCCTCGCCGCCTCTCCCTCTCCCGCCGCTGCCTTCCTCCGCCGCCGCCGCCGATCACCGCCGTCTCCCTCTCTATTCCCTTGGTCTCACTCTCTATCTCTTTCCTTCTCTCTCTCATTCTTTCTCTCTCGGTTTCTCTCTCTCACTGTCTCCCTTTCGCGATTGCCTTCCACCCGCGACACTCTCACTCTCTACCGCTCCTTCCCCCGCCGTCCGCCGCATCCCACGGCCACCCACAGCCGCCTGTCTCTCTCCCTACTCGCGCGCGCAACAGAGCGCTGCTGCCCGCGACAACGCGCGACTGCGCGCGGCTGCGCGTTGCTCCCAGCCCGACTGCGCGCTGTTCCTTACGCGACTGCGCCTGCCTCCTGCGCGCACCAGCACGAGACCGTCCCTTCCTGCGCGCGCCTGCAGCGCTCGACCGCTTCTGCGCGCTCGGCTGCAGCTTCTTCCTTGCTCGCATGCTCGCGTGCCTTCTGTCACTCTTGCAGAGCCCAAAACGACAGACTTTGAAACCCTAGGCCGGGTCTGCACTCATCTCCTGTGCAGGTAAGGGCTGAGTTTCGATCATAATTATAGGGTTTTGAATTTTCTGAGTAATTAGGGTTAATTACTAACAATTGCTCTGAATTTGAAACCGTTACAGGTTGAGCTTGAAACTAGTGGCGACTAGAAGCTAGGTCTGCAAACCGAGAAATCCTAGGTGAGGAGGTTTCTGCTTTATTTGATAAATTGAATGAATCTAGGGTTGAATCTAAAGTGGAAGGTTTTGTATATGTTTAGAATGTAAGTGGAATGCGAATATGATACAATTTTTGAAATTTTATATGTGATTGTGAAGGTTAAGTATAGAATTTTATACGAAATTGAGCTGTGTCGGATGATAGAATTGAGTTAAATTGATTTAAATGGTTTCACTTAGAGTTTAAATTGATGAATGCATGAAAATATTCAAAATTTGGGATTTGAGTTTAAGAAATTATGCAGTCTTTTCATTATAAGTTGTCCTACATATAGGAAATCAAAATACTATTTCCGTATGATGAAAATAGACTTAAATACCTTGGAAATGACATATGGGTTGAAGAAATCGGATGAGAATCGAAAAGTGTATGATTTTTCAAAGATTTTCCAGTTCGTAGGAAACTTATTTATTTTAAGCGTATTTCCAATTTTGATGGGTTTTAGGTTTGAATCAGACTTGATTTTGATTTGATTAATTGTTTATAAATGGAATGAAAGTGATGAAATGAGAATCTAGAAAAGTGATTGTATAAATGATTGATTTAAGTCTTAAATGAGCAAATATTGAGGAAAGAAACTCTAAGGAAACAAGTACTGAAAGATTTAGAACTTTGAGTATGAAATTTGATGGGTTTTAATGTGATTTTGAGTGAAAATGTGGATTTGATGTACTTGTGTTTTTGGCATTTAAGTGTGGTGTGTTATTGACTATGTACATGTGAAATTGAGGCCAAGAGTGTGAGGATTTATGCATACTGAATTTTGGATAGAGGTTAGTGAGTATGTGGATGTAAAAATGTCTTAATCAAATCCATTGGAGAGATTGGGAATGACTCTAGTAAGCAAGATGGAGGTTTATATGTGTATGTAATAAGGTATAGAAAGTGTATGCATATATATAGTGATATTGGTGTGTTAAAGTGATATGAAAATGTGCAATTGTAAAAAATGAGCAAAAGCATGTGTTTGTATTTATATGATAAATGTATAGAATTGTATTGGTGTATTGAAGAGAAGAAGTTGATAAAGAATTTTAGATAAAAGTGTGTTGGTGTATATGCTGACTCTTATGTGCGGTGAGAGATTGGATTGGTGTGAGCTTTGTGTATGATTGATTGAGTAATATCACTTGAGTCTTGTGGATATGTTGTAAGCATAACTTTCTCTACACAGCTCCGAATGACGTGAGGTTGTCTGCCTTAGACACTAGACATCCTTAGCTTTAAAAATGAAATAAGAAACCCCTTGATTTGTAAAGGTGTATCAGAAGTTATAGCTTATTTTTTATAACTGCGCAGGTTTGAAACTTGCTGATTACATACATGCGTAAGTGTTGGATGTCTTGATCGAGGGGAGTACAGTTTCGGCACTTGTTGTGCATTGTAGGGAGTGATTGACCCCCCCGTATACAGTGAGTGAGTTTTATTTCAATGTTTTCGTTTAATATATAAACTCTGATTTACAACAGTTTGATAAATGAGCATGATTTATCGCGTGCTTGAAATGTTTTGACTGGCTTTGGAAATGATTTTTGCGAATCGATGGAGTGTCCAAAAATGTGGTTGAATTATGAAATATGCATCCATGTGGTTGAAATGTAAAATGTGTCATTTTATGATATATGTTGCATTTGGTTTGTGAACCTGATTTACGGCACATATTTGATATGATATTGATTTTGGCCTTGAGGGCTGTGATATGTATTGTGATATTGATATTGGCCTTGAGGGCTGTGATATGTATTGTTCCGTAGCTACGAAGGACACCGTGAGAGGCGCTTTGGTGGCGTCCGGATATGCCTAGGCCTGGGGTATCCCACGAGTTGTCGAGATGATATTTACGACACGGTACTAGGCAGGTTGAACCCGAAAGGGGGAGGATTTGGACACTCTCCAAGTCTAGCACCTGGACGAGGTCCGTCGCCAACGCCGGGGTAGAGAGCACTTTAAATAAAATCGCATATAACACCCCCGGTGCGCCTGTCATAGGTCGTGGTAGACCTCTGCCGGGACATTTTCGGCTGACAGCTCTATGATTTTGATGACAGTGTTTTGGATGCATATTTGAGTTGATAATGCGTGCAAATGATATATTGTTGAAATGAAAAACATGATGATTTGAAATATGATTTGTATACTGATGCTTTGACACTCCAGTTTCACACCCCATATTACACGATTACATTGACCCACTCACTCACTGAGTATTCTTCCCTGAGTACTCACCCCTCTTTCCCTCCTCAGACAGGATTATGGTGCTAGGGCGACGCATTTGGCTCTGGAGGGTTTGATAGCTTGGTGGATTTGGTATTTATGACGGTGAGATCAAAGTTTAAATTTTAAAAGATGAATTTCGTATTTTATTGTCGACCCTGCGTGGTCTTGTTGAAGTCCGTAGTTGACCGTGTACGCATTATGGGATGACTGTATAATTTTTAGACTTTTGTTTGTGAAACTCTCATATTTCTCTTGCATTGAGGCATTTGTAACTATTTGAAATGTTAACTTGGGAAATTTTTAAAATAATTGTATAAACTTGGCCCGCTCGGTGTAGCGGCTGCTCATGCTCTAGTTGGGCATGACAGTAGAGGTCTGTGGCTAGGACTGTTGGTGATTTGTTAGCCTTGCGTTGTCTGGATGTCGGTTGGGAGATTTGGTGGATTGGTTGAGGCCGGGATGGCCATGTGTTTAAATTACAT
Organism: Dillenia turbinata; assembly: GCA_037126225.1. Lineage (NCBI taxonomy): Eukaryota > Viridiplantae > Streptophyta > Magnoliopsida > Dilleniales > Dilleniaceae > Dillenia > Dillenia turbinata. Next base: position 6,680,930 of record JBAMMX010000019.1, on the reverse strand, counting down.
GATGATTTTTAATTTCACAGGTTTATACAGGTTTAATTATACATGGGAGACCTCCGATTTATGGGGAGGTTCTGCCCGATTTTCTGTAGAAATACAGCCAGCATCCAGGTCAACGGGCGGCTGTTCACGATTCCCGGTTCGGGGCGTGACATACGCCAACCAATAGGGATTGGAAAATACGTCCTGAATAGAGCAGGTATCGATAAACCCAGATCTCTCCATAACCTGTCTCCCCAGAACCTCGGTTAAATGCCCTATAGATAGCCAAGGGTCGTACCAAAAGGAAATACGACTACCATCACCCATCCTCCAAGCCACAAGCTCCCGAACTAAGTGACGAAGAGAAAGGAGTTTCCTCCAAATCCATAAGCATCTATCCGGAATCCGAACATACCAGAAACTACGACCTCGAAGAAGATAAGTTCTCACCCATCGACTCCACACATTATCCTCAGGGTCTGAAAGAAGTTGCCAGATATGCTTAATCTGGGCTGCCCTATTCCACTCGGTTACCCTTTTCAACCCTAAACCTCCCTCCTTCTTAGTGTGACAAACAAGGGACCAGGCTACCTTGGCTCTATGGCGGTCTAAGGAAGCACCAACCCATAAAAATCGAGACATAACCTGATCTAACTCCTTGCAAACCGCCTTTGGAAGGAGAAACATGAAAGACCAATAAGTCTAAATAGAGAAGAGTACAAAACTAACCAACTATAGCTGACCAGCGTAGGATAAATGACGACTCGTCCAATGCTGAATCCGAGCCATCACCCTCTGAACAAGCTGAGCACACTCTGCAGTAGAGAGCCTGGTCGATAAAAGGGAAACGCCTAAGTATCTGACATAAAGATGACCTTGACAGAACCCCGACACCCTCAATATGTCCTCCCTTAGACTCTACTCAACCGCTTCAAAGAAGATCTCACTCTTCTGAGGGTTCATTTACAGCCCAGAAAGAGACCCAAAATGAGATCTCACTCTTCTGAGGGTTCATTCGCAGCCCAGAAAGAGACCCAAAATGAGTCAAGACTTCCAAAATATACTACACGAAGGCTAAACTACCCCGAGAGAATAGCATCAAATCATCTGCAAAACAAAAGTGAGATAAACTTACCTCCTGACATCTCCAGTGATACTAAAAAACCGGACCCTCAGTGGCCCTTTGCATCATACCCGAGAAAACCTCCATAACTATCATGAAAAACATGGGCGACAACGGATCCCCCTGCTGAAGCCCTCTCGAACTCTGAAAAAACTCTGACAACTCCTCATTAATAGATATAGCAAAATTTGCTATAGATACACATATCATGATCCTATCAACAAGCCAGGAAGGAAAGCTAATACACTTCAAAATTAGTCTTAGAAAATTCCACTCAATAGAATCATACGCCTTCATGATGTCAACCTTGATCACGCAACAAGGGGAACCACGATCTAGGTGATAACCATAAAGAAGCTCGTGAGCCAAGAGAATGTTGTCCCCAATTCTCCTACCTCTCACAAAAGCAGACTGTTCACTACCAATGATACTCGGCAATACTTGACTCACCCTCGCTGCAATAACCCTAGAAATGCACTTATACACCGTATTCTAGCAAGATATCGATCTAAAATCTGTCAACGAGATTGGATTATCCTTCTTCAGGATAAGTGAAATGATGGTACCATTCACCTCTTTCAGAAGGCTCCCATGAGTAAAGAAATCCATGACTGCCCCCTCGAAATATCTAGTCCTACTGTGTCCCAACTATCTCGAAAAAACTCCGTATTATACCCATCCGGACCCGGAGCCTTATGCCTCCTTAAGGAGAACATAGCCTCCCTCACCTCATCCACCGTAACCGGAGTCTCCAAAGCCTAAATCTGCACTTCCGAGAGAGTACCTGTAATACTGGAAGCAATAAATCTGGCATCCAACTGACCCACCCTAGGTCTACTCGAAAACAAACTCCTAAAATATCTGACAGTCTCTCATCTAATATCACTCAAATCAGAAATCCGAGTGCCATCCTCCCGGACTAAGGAGTAGATGGAGTTCTGATTTCGCCTGCACCTAACCATACTAAAGAAGAATGCAGTGTTCTGATCTCATAACTGGAGCCATCGGATCCTAGTCTTCTGTCTGAGCATGCTCTCCTCCATATGAGCTAACCTGTGATAGTGAGAAGCAGCAGACCTCTCCTCCTCCCCTAAACCATCATCCTGACCACCTGTTAATAACTCCCTATGAATCTGAAAGAGCCTCTCTCGGGCCTCCTGCGCTCTGACAGATAAATCGCTAAACTCTCGACGGTTTAACTGTCTCAATCTTTGTCTTAACCCCTTCAGCTTCCTATAGAGGCGGTACATCGGGGTTCTATAATACATATCCTCCCAAGCCTCTGATATTATTTCACGATATCAAGGATGCTCTATCCAAAACTCGATGAACTTGAAGGGCACCCAACGACGCTGCACCTCCCTTTGAATTCTAACCACACATGGGGAATGATCAGAATCACCAGGCGGAAGAAAAACAACATCAAAAAAAGGATAAGAACTTAACCAATTAGCATTTACCAACACCCTATCCAATTTTCTCCTGATCGGATTAGCAGTCTGCCTATTCCACCAAGTGAAAAAGGCTCCAGTGAATCTCAAATCCTCCAACTCTGCCCGGTTCATACACTCGTCTAGCACACAATCAGTAACAGACCATCCAACTGTACCCCCACTCCTCTCATACGGACATCTAGCTGCATTAAAATCTCCGAGGACACATCATGGGGTATCTATCCTCCTACTCACAGATCTCAGGAAATCCCAAAGCATACGCCGATCTCTTGCCATATTAGACCCATATATAATAGTAACTTGCCAACTAAAAGCAAAATGGACAGACTGGACCTCACAATGAATCCACTGCATCTCACAAGCCATAACATCCACCCTAACTTTTACTGGATCCCAAAACAACCAAATACTACCAATAAAATTATGGGTAGAAGCTACAGTAAAGTGCTAGTGAGGTAATAAAGACTGCTGAATACATACTTCATTAGTAGCTCTCACCCGAGTCTCAATGAATCCAGCCAGCTGCAACCGATTCTGCATTACAAAATCTCTTGCAGCCCTAATATGAATAGGGTCATTCAGACTCTTGCGTTCCAATATCCTATCATTCGGAACGCAATACGAGGGGCACACAACCCTTAGCTCAAAGATGCCTCTTTCTCCCCTTCTTGTTCTTCCTAGTCCGAGGAGGACTGGGTAAAGGAAGAACGGGAGGGGAAGAAGACAGAGAACAATCACCAAGTGCAGGACCAATCTCTACAGTGTCATCCAAAGCACCATGACCCGTACTCATACTTGGAATACTACACTTCTGAATAGGCGTCAAACACGCTGGATTCTCCTTTCTAATCGCCAGAGCTCGACTAGCCTTAATCTTCGGGACACGACTGTCATCAATCACCGGTGGTCGAGCTGCGTCCTCCTGAACAACTAACGCCAGACTCTCCGTCTGAGGAGCTACAGATTCCCCATCAACATCATCTCGGATCATCTCCTCCTGTGGATAACTGAGTGCTGCTTTACACCTTCCTCAGGGTTCTCAACCTGCTGCTCCTCTATATTTCTTTTCTGCCCTTTCTTCCCCCGACGTCTACGTTTCCTATTAATCGTTTGGAAACCCTCATCATCCGTCTTTGAAATAGAAGGCAGCGAGCTATCCTGTGCGGGAGGGTTTTTCGGGCACTTAGTCTGACTATGCCCAAAAACCACGCAAGTATCACAATGAGGAGGATTGTATGAATATTTTGCCTTCACAGTAGCCTCAGTCCTATCCGAAAAAACAAAGATTGCTTCCCTCCTAATGGGACTTCATGTTTCAATCTCAATGGATGCTCTGACATAACCAAGTGGAGTACCCGATACCGTGATACCATCCACAGCCAACGGCCTCCCAAAAGTAGAGGCAACAAAACTTAACCCTGCCCTGTTATACAGACAGAATGAAACATTATGCAACTTAACCCACAAAAGAATTCTCGTGGGTTCAAATTCCATCATACTCATACCCATAGTATATCTACGTACAATGAATGGAATACCAAAGATCTACTAATGACTCATATCCAAGATATCCTCAAAATGATCATCAGAGTTAAATCTAAACATAAAATAGTCAGGTCCAACTATAGTCACATCAGATAGACCCTATTTATCCCACATTAGTATAACAATGTGCTTTACTTCCTTGTACGGCAACCGCCGCCCAATAAGATTCCCAATGAAGCAGAAGTGGTAAGGGCGAGTCCCATCGTCAACTAAAGGTGAGATAACAGATAGCTTATTACTCTCGGTATCCGGATTCAGTCTCTCAAGCAATACAGGGTTCTGAAAATCTCTTTTCTCTAATGGAGCCTTCGCCACTCCTCCCAATGCTGAAGCATAAGTCTTCGGTGAAGGGGGACAACCCTCGATACCTATACCTTCCTCCATCCACAGAGGAGAACAAAAGGGATCCTTTCTTCTTCTTCTTCTTCTTCTTCTTCTTCTTCTTCTTCTTTTGGTTTTTCTTCAAAAAACCCTAAATTGCTACAGTACCCAGCACAGCCAATCCTCCGCCGTCCAATCCGTTGAGCTCACCGTCGGACGAAGACGAATGCCGGGGAAGGGAGATCGGACGCTGCTGATCACAGATCTAGCATTCGATCACGTCAATTCCTTCAGATCTCTCCGGTCGACGATGGTGGATCAGCTATCTTCTTCAGCTTTGGTTTGTTTCCGTCCCTTTACAGTCCGGTCAGTCGTTCGACGGCCGTGGACGCTGCAGCAAAGGGAATCGTGAGCTGAGACTTCGTTGTCTGTTCGACTCAATTCTAACGCCCAGAGAACGAGACTCTCGGGCTTCCAAAGATTTGCAGATTCCGACCTTCTCCAGTCAAACGGCTGACAGAAGTGCCGAGAAAGCAACCCCCATCGATCCCCGTCCCTTCCGTGACGATGGGGACGGTTGCCGACGACGGAAAAATGGGAAAAAGGGGGTTTCGCCTTCTGTTCGCCTTCTCAATTATTCTTCTAGGATTTCTTTGCATCACCAATTGAGAAATTTCCTCTAAGTAACGCCTGAAGTGTTTTGCTATTTTGGCATCCAAAAAATTGTGCGCTACCTGTGATGAGTAGCATATAAATTGGTCTTTTCTTGGTCACTCGGATAGCTTTCATGGTGGGTTAACGGCCAACTCCCTTAACAACGTTGAGGGGAATAAGAGGAAGCGGTTTACTATCCCCTTCCATATCATACATTTCCATAATATTGATTGTCATGTCATGACTTCCTTCCTCCGTTCCCAGCTCAAATTATGTGTTTCCTTTGGTATTTATGGCCAAGGGAGAACTTTTCATCAAAGTAAAAGCAATGTTCTTTCGCTTTTCCTTCATCTACATTCAATGTTTTCTTGTCATTCCTTCCAAACTTTCCAAACTCTTCCACTGCTGGTTTGTTCCCTGCTTCGCTTGGTAAAGCTCTCAATGGTGGTGCATAGGATTTGGCCTGGGGTTGGGATATAAAGGTGGGTCTAACTTGAGTGGTGCCTAAAAGTTGGAGAATGGTTCAATGGGGTTTGTATGTTTTGGATTGAGTATATGACATGCTGTAGAATTGGGGTCCATAGACCTCATGAAGGGTCTTGAGACTCGCTCTTTTAACTGCAATTCTTAAACTCTCTTGTAATCTCCCTGTCAAAGGTATTGGGGTCCATCTTTGTTTTTGTTCCAAAAGTATCAAAGGTATCCACATACTCTGCTAGATTTCTGGTTGCAATTGCCTCAACTCCTCCATAGCATCATCATAGGGATTGGGCTTAAATCTTTTCCTACAAGCCACGACATACTCTTATGAATGTAAATACCGACTCCTATTGCTGATGAAATTTCTAATGCCACTATATTGCTGTATCTTCTAGATTAATGGCCGCTAGTTGAACTCTCAAATTAGATGGAGTTCCATCTCCCCACCCCCCCCCCCAAAAAAAAAAATCCCACACATAAAATCTAATACCGCAAGTCATTCCCATCAAACTTATGGCAATTCACCCTTGTATTTTGTAAGAAGTTGATAATGCATCTGAAATTAACTACAAGAAACTAGGTGGGCTTGGGTAAATGATGAAGTGTGAGATGTACTAGGGCAATTGGGTGTGGTGTTTGGCTTCACAACAATCTACAAAACCTGTACTCTACTAGATTGCTAACTCTAAATAGTTACCCTCATCCATCCTCGCTTCGACCTGCCCAAAGTTTGAAGCTCACCGTTGAACATCTCTTGTCGGCTGTAGATTTCTCTAAAAAGAAAAAAACTTCAGATTATCTACTTCTTACAAGGAAATCCCCATAATTCAAACAATGCATCAACTCTAAATAGTTATCCTCATCCATCCTCGCAAGATTATCCTCCACTTGATTTAAGCGCTTCTAATCTTGCGATCCCGTACCCTCAGGCATGAATTAATGGCACTGCTACCAGTTATTTTGTACGATTTCTAAGCAATGACCTGAATCTAAGCTTCCGTGTATAATAACAGAGAAATCAGGTTTTGATAGATGAATTAGGTCACATTTCCTACCTCTAGTTCAAGCACAGAGACATGATTCCTCAAGTCAGGATATTGCCTATACTAAAATGAACAAAAAGATGAATAATTGTCCATCAATTTGGTTTGCGTGATTCCATGCTCAGGAGTGAGTTTATAATAATGCCAGTTTCTTCTATCAAATCAATAAATTGCTATCGTTGCACAAACTCTGTGGCTTAAAGGAGGGGGGGGGGGGAACCTGCCAGGTTAGCCATCGGGACAATTAGTTGCTTTACCGGTTTCAAATTCGTAGCATCTGCTCCCAACAGGGTAAGAGGTTGGACCATTCTCTCTCTGTGTGCGTGTGGGTGTGATAGAGAGAGAGAGAGAGAGAGGGAGATCCACCCACGTTCACTTCTTGACACTTCTGTTGGAAAAACCTGATTTTACTAATAAATTGTCACTTCATTTAAAAAAAAAAAAAAAAAAAAAAAAAAAAAAAAAAACCACCCACATAAACAAAGAATATAAAACAGCGTGGTATAACAGAATCTACACCAACCCATTTTCATTTACCCAAACTAATTTTGTCTTTCCAATATTTTCCCTCCTCTTTGCTAATTAATTGCTCAATCTTAGTTACTTAACACAAAAGTAAACCAACCCCAGGAAGGAGGGGTAGGGGGAAGGGGGATGCAAATACAATGTGTTTTGGACTTCTGGAGCTTTCCTATGATGTTGGAGCCAGTTGTTTCAACTTTGCCTGTAAAACCAATCCAGCTTCATCTGCTATGCTTTTCTTCTTGGCTCCAAGCTGCAATTTAATCACAGTTCCATTAGGAAAGCATTTAAAGAAAGAACAAAAACATCAAAGATGGATTATGTTACACTTTTAATGAAGTCCAATTGGGACGAATCATGCAAGCAAAGAAAAATGCCATTTCTACATTGCATTGTCTCCCCCAACAAGAAAACTGTATTTGCAAGGCAAGATTTACATAATTCTCTTTCTCTGGCCCTTAATAAATCATCCCCAGAAAGTTCATGGAAGTTTTTCTTTTTTTTCCTTTTTCCCTCTTTCGAAGCTTTGGTTTTTTTTTTTGTTGGGGGGGGGGGTTGTTGGTGTGGTTTGGTTTGGGATTGAGGCAATTCCCTGGTTTAGCAATTGGAACACTAGTAGACTTGGATACAAGGGCTTTCACCAAATTTTAATAATGTCCGATGCTTGATTGCACAAGAAATATACAAGATAAGGTGGACAAGAGCACATCGCATACTGGACTATTTGCACCTAACAAGCCCTAGGAGATGCCATTAGAACACAGCTTCGTCCAACAAAAATGTCAACAACTCTAAGTTTTCAATTTACACCATCCACACATTAATATAATGCAAATTTGGGATTAATCTTCATCAAGAAGATTAACCTCTTTTCATACATGAAGAAGTACAAACAATCCATGATAAAAACATCCATGATAAAAACTGCCCCATGTGCTTAAGAACCTTGCAAATGCAACAGAAATCGGCATCATTGCACTTAAGAACCCATGCTTTCGGCATGACTCTTCTCACATTGGGCTCTTTCTACACTGTATCACCTTAAACTTTATGCAGATCACTTTCAAAAAAAAAAAAAAGATTAAAAATTTATACTTTTTAACTTTTATGCCATGTCGAAATAGTCTCTTTGCAAAAATACAAAGGGAAGGATGCGTACATATACGTCCACCCTCCCCCTATCCTCGCACTAAACCGGGAAGCACTTTGTACACATGATGAGCCGTTTCTAACTTTTATGCCACATCACTAAGATTCATTAAATAGCACAAAATGACCATTGATTACCTATGCTCCATAATGGTCTTTTTCTGTCCAATATTTCAATAAGCATTTCAGGACATCTAAATTAGAGAAGTGGACAGCAATAATCTTTAATATCACAAGTGTTTCCCTATCTTGTCCAGATGTTTCTTTATGTATAGCATCTCGAAATAGTGAACACTCGTGATATTAAATAAATTTTGACAATGTGACTTACCAGTTACAAATTGAATTTTTTCGAGAAGTGATCAGACAAGAATTTCAAAGTGTTACTGGAACTAAAACCTCAAGGTGCATAGCGTAATTCAAAAGTGCAAGTCCAAACTATAGCTGAAGTAAATCACTGGGTGTTTTCCTCCGTTTTTTAAATTCCTTGTATTTTATGAAAAATTGGGTTTAGTTGACGAATGTTAGAAAACACAGTAAAACACCTGATATATCTAGTTGCGTTACACAGAAAGCTAATTCTCCTTGTGCATGTGTGTCAAATAAGGGCTCACCCGGTGTACAAAGTGCTTCCTGTCTTAGTGCGGGGGTAGCGGGGGAATTAGCATATACGTACGTAGCCTTACCCTTCTATTTTTGTAAAGAGGCTATCTCCATGCCTTGAATCCGTGATCTCGAGGTCACCAAAGGAGCAACCCCACGTGTATCAAATCAATAAGTAAAAACAACTTTGGCCACACAATCCTACCAACTTTAGTTTCTGGCTAACACTTTCACCTTGACTTCAGTAACAGTTATTACTTTTATCCAAAGGTTTCTAGAGAAGGAATTTGTACACAGGATTTCATTGCTTAAAAAACAGAGAGTTCTGGAAGAATGGCATCATAAACACAATTAGAGTCAAAATTGGCAAAGAATGTTTGCCACAAATGGAAATTGGTAGAAGCACGCCACCAAAGTGGTTCTTGTTTGGCTCCAAGGAGAGCTCTGTTATTACCAAATATTGACCATAAAAAAAGCACAGCATTTCTCAGCAAACCAAATAAAGAAAAATTATGAGTTTCTAAAATCTCTATCAACATGATTAACTTATTTTTACACGGCTGAGAGAGAAATTTTGGAAGATGCTAAATCTGTAGATAGGGTTGTAGATGAACCAAACTGCTTACCTTATAATGGCAAGTACACAACCCAAACACAAGATTACTAGGCTCGCTTATAGATGAGTACAAGGTAGAAATTCATTTCATTTCATCAAGGACAAGAGACTTGCTGCATTTCTGTACCTGTTTGAGAGGCAGGCCCAGGTCAACTCAATCAATTACTAAATTAGTTGACCTTATTTGGGTTTTTTTTTATTTTTTTATTTTTTTATTTTTGGGTTAAAAGAAGCCAAATCAAATCTAATAGTAAGTTAACTATTCGAGCCAATTTAATAACCTCAAAATAATTCTGATATGCTATTCTAGTGATATCCACAAAAGCAATTGTTAACAACTAAAAAGAGATGGTTAACAATGATATCTTTCTTTATAAAGGTGAAAATATCCAAATAGTTCTACATTGGTGGATAAAGCAATCTAGTGGCCCAGGAAGTTGTATGGTAAGTGATCAAGATGAGCAAAAGGGAAAACTACAAATAAACCCCCGTGATTTACAATTTTGGCAACTAAACCTCCCTTTATGCAACATTCCATTAGCAAAAAGCCTCCCAATGTAATTCCCCATTAATATTTTTTAAAAAATAAACATTAAGTCACACGTGGATTTTATTTTACATTTTTCTGTTTCCCTTTTCAATCTTCTTCTTGACAGTACAATATTTTCACAAAGCCAAAATTTCTTCCTCCTTTTTCTTCTTCTTGATGCTGTAATATTATAACGCTCAACCAGTGCACAAAATGCTCCCTAATTTAGTGCAAGGGTAGGGAGAGGGTGAGTGTATATATATATATAGTATTTCCCTCGTATTTTGCAAAGAAGTTGTTTTCCAGCCTTGAATTTGTAATCTCGAGATCACCAAAAGAACAACTTCACCGTTGCGTCAAAATTCGCACTCATATTGCAATAGTCATACAAACACAAAAACAATGGGAGGTTTTTAGTGTTGTGAGAAAGTGCACAAAAACAAGGGGGCATGGACCAAAGAGGAAGACCAATGCCTCACAAATTACACCTGCCTTCATGACAAGGGTTGCTAGTGTCCTCTCCTTAAAGCTTCTAGTAGTCCTCTGTCTCTTCTCTCTCAAATTGTGGTGAATCAATTATCTGCTTCCATATCCGGAGTAAGGGAATTTCATTGAAGTAGAAGACAAACCCATCATCGTACTCCACAGCTAGCTCCACAAGTAATTAAATTCATCTAATTCCTCTTCTCCCTTTTTCTAATTCTGAGATTTGACATCAGGATCAAAAACTTAAATTTAATCGAGGAATTTTTCAAGCAGGCAGTAGGACTTCGATTGCTGGAAATTAAAAATTACTGAAACACTCGCATCAAACACAAAATCTTAGCACTTGACATGATCCCAGACCTAGAGATCTCCTTCACCACCATCACCACTGTGGCCATCATCTTAAAATTAGTAAAATTAGGGAACAGTTCAGCTCCATCTATACCAGTCACAAATTAGCATTATGGATAGAAAGCTCAAAGCCTAACCGACAAACACTAGCATGATGGGGTTCAAGATGGAACTAGGAGACTCCACAATGATGGAGCAAATAGCAATAGCATATCCTCTGAGAAGGCTGCAACGGTTGAGTTGCTCATCTGGTGATCTCGAGATTACGGGTTCGACACGTGAAAATAGTTTCTTTGCAAAAATACAAGAGAAAAGCTATGTACATTTACGCCTGCTCTCCTCTTACCCCGCACTAAGCTAGGGAGTTTTTTGTACGTCGGGTGAGTTCTTTATGTCCTCTAAGAAGTATCAATGACATGAGCAAATAAAGAGAGAGGATGAAGAAGAGGTAGATCTAGATGTGAGTTTAGGACTTGTACCATTGAAGTCTCAGCAGAAGCAGGGCAATGTGTTTCTATTGTCGACTCATCTACGGCTACAGAGCTACAAATGAATAATTGCACCAAATGCAAAAGACGAAGAAGAAATAAAAGAAAGGATAAAATCCACATGTTGGCCACAAGTAATTTTTAATTTTTTTTGTTTTTATTATTTTTAACGATAGATGACGTTGCGAGCTTCTTGCTTACGTGGTGTTACACAGTGGGCACTTTGCCAGAAATTAAATCTCATGGGGTTAATTGCCAAACTCATAAACCATGAGGGGGTTATTTGCAGTTTGCCCCTTTATTAAATGATATTTCCATTTGTTACATATTTTTCATAGGAATATCAATTCTTTCTCAGTTGGTGATGATTTTCTTATAAAAATGATATAGAATACAAATAACAACAACCAGATTCTTAATCCCAAATTTTGAAATCGACCATTTGATAGACAAATGTAGGGTAAAGGGACAAAAGAAAAATATATAATTAAAATTTGAAAACAAAAATAGAGAAAACAATACTAAAAGATAAAAATAAAAATAAAAATAATGAAAAAAACTATTCCTAGAAATTTAAAATAATAAAAGAGATGATTTAATTGTTTCGAATTCTCTTACGTCACTCGTTCCTATCTAAAGTCATATTCTCAACTAAATCCTTAATACTAATATCTTTATGGATAACTTGCATATACGTTTTCAACGATCTATCTCGACATTTTACTAAATCTCCTATGTTTAAGGTCTCGCATCTCCTAACCGGTGCATTTTTGAGTCTTTGTTGCACATATACAAACTATCTTAGGTGTCACTCTCGCATTTTATCCATAGTTGAACTTACTCCCAACTTAGTAAATATCTCTTCATTTTTAATTCTATCGTTTTTAGTTTTATCACACATCTATCTGAATATTCTCATTTCAGTTACAGTCATTTTATACTCTTATTGGTATTTAATAACCCAACATTCGGTGTCATAAAGAACAAATACTCATAATAAATTAAAAAACAAATTACACTAAAGCCTGGATGATCCGTGAAAGCCCCAAAAAGCAGAAATGAAAAGGGTAAAGTTTTCTAAGATGTAAAGAATATGAATGATCAAAAGCATGAACAAGAAAAGCACCAAAAGTCAACACTTAATTAAACAACAAATATAAACACGAAGGTGTCCTATTTGATTCCCTCCACATACAAGGACCTAAAATTCATTTGAACCTCATTTTGTATGGCCTGAACCCCATGCTATCCATAAAGCCCTTCAAGCATTAAACTGCTAATGATAACCCATCTTAAAATTAGAAAGAACAAGGCCATTTCTAACTATGAAGCACAAATTGTTAGGGAGGAACTCACGGGGGACCAATTGAAGACTATGAAGGATCAAGAAGTCACTCACAATGCTAAGGACTACATGAAGACTGTGGATGAACAAGTCATTGCTAAGGAGGGATCGAAAGGCAAGAACACATCTGCAGTGAGCCATGTGGACAATGAGGTGGCTACTGAGGTGGAATCCAATAAATTGAAAGTATACCAATGCAAGAAGAGTGCATTAACCAACCTCCCTAAAGGAATCTAAAGTGGTTATGGGAAACAATGGGGTAGAATGAGAATAAAAGGGGTGAGAAAAGAGTGAGGGGGTAGAGAGAATTATCTTTGTTATTGGGCAATTTAGGCTGAGGGCGGAGTTCATTTTTTTGGCTCTGCAGCTGACTCTAAACTTGTAAGAATGCAATATTGAATCAATGAAATTCCAGAGAATTTGTTCAATCTCTTCTCTTATATTCCAATCTGGAAATTGAGGTCTAACGATTGGTCTGACCTGCCATCTCTTCCCCCCCTCTTCTCCTTCTTTCCCACTACATTCGGCTTCACTTAAAACCTCCCTCAACATTCATGACTCAAACCAGAATGGATGCAAAAATTGATTCATTGGAGAAGAGTCTTACCGAGATTGGGAAGAGTGTAGCTACTTTGCTCAAGGAGATGACTCATCACCGCACCAAGATGGAGAAACTTGATTCGTTGGAAGATTGGGTAGCTGCTCTCCTTCATTAGAAACCAGAGGGTCGTGATGAAGCAGGTTCTTCGCCCTCGAATCCTCATGTGGCTCCTGGCACTCCGTCGCTTAAAATCGGCTCGATCCCCATCCTTGGGACTCAATCTCAAACCCAACCCACATTTAAGTTCTCCTCTGTTGACGACCTTCCTCCAGCGCTGAGATGAATCAATCTTCCTTGCTTTGATGGCCATGATCCAATGGCGTGGGTCGCACATGCCGAGCAATTTTTCTCCATTCATTACGTCAACGACGAGATGAGGGTCTCCATCGCCAGAATCTCCATGGATGGTTCGGCTCTTCACTGGGTTCAGTGGTTATTCGCCCAAAATCCTTCTCTCTCCTGGGCCGATTTAACATCAGAACTCTTTGATCGATTTAGTGGTGGATTATCCGCAAACCCTTTTGAGGCTCTTGCATCCACGAAACACGAGGGATCAGTCGATTCCCATATCGACGAATTTGTGACCAGAGCCGCTCTTGTTAAAGGCCTCAGTCCGTCAATTCACTTAGGCCTTTTTCTTAACGGCCTCAAGGATGAAATTTGCCTCCGCATCCGCTCCCACGACGCTCTCTCCCTCTTCCAAACAATGAAGTTGGCTCGCAAAATCGAAAGGGAAAACAGTTTTTTTAAGTCTCACACCTTCCCCGGTAGGGAAGACAACACCCAAACTCCCCTCGGGTCGAGCAAATGGGTTGGACCAAACCCGACCCATCGGGGCTCCGAACCTCCAGTTAACCCGAGAAACCCGACCCGCGCCCAGTTGTCTTTTAACCCGCCTCATCTTCAAAATTCTCCCGCCTCATCTCGCTCGGCGTCTTCCTCGACTCCCATGGCAACTGGTTCTCCACAACTTGCTCGTCCATTCTGACAGATGTCTCATCAAGAGCTCATGGACTTGCGATCACGAGGACTGTGTTTCAAATGTAAACAACCATATCATCTGCTCCACAATTGTCCCAGCAAGACTCTTCGTGCTTTGATCCTGGGTGATGATGAGGTTCCCATCGCAGAAGAAGACGCGATAGCTGAACCACCTGCAGAGGACCTCGAGCACGAAAATGGCATCTCTCTGGCTTCCCTCGAGCTTCCTCTGTTCTCTGTTGGAGGTATTTCACACCCTAACACAATGAAACCTCAAGGTACCATACTCGGTTGCAACTTAATTGTTATGATTGATAACGGGGCAAGCCACAATTTTGTGGCCGAAGACACTGCTCGTCATTTATGACTTCAGGTGTAGCCCACTGAACCATTCTGGGTCTGATTAGGTGATGGGAGACGACTTGTCTCCTCTGGTGTCTGTATTGGCCTGAAGGTTGATTTGGGGTGTCTCACTATTTCAATTGATTGTTTCCTCTTTCCTCTTTCCTCTGGGGGGAGTAGACATCATCGTAGACATCTCTTGGTTGGCCACTCTTGATGAGGTTAGTGTCAATTGGCAATTGATGACTATGAAATTCCTTTGGCATGGACAAATTGTGTGCTTGAAGGGGGATCATGCCTTGGTTAGAACCTCCTCCTCTTTAATATCCTTAAAGAAGCTTTCCCAGATAGACTTCGGTGCTTGGTTATGGGAATTGCACACTGATACCCACTCTAAACCACTAATTGCGGAAACTTTGACATCTGCACAACAAGACCAATTGAAGGATCTACTTCACCACTATGAGCATGTCTTTCAGGATATCAGTCGGTTGCCCCCTGTAGACCCACAGATCATCAAATTCCTTTGCTTCCTGAGTCTGGTTCGGTCAGTGCAAGGCCCTATAGATACAGCTTTGAGCAAAAGAATCAGATAGAGAAGCTTGTGGCTGAGATATTGACTGCAGGAATTATTCGTCCAAGTGCAAGTCCTTTCTCCAGTCCTGTTCTGCTGGTTCGAAAGAAGGATGGCAGCTAGCGATTTTGTGTCGATTATAGGGCATTGAATAAAGCAACAATTCCGGACAAATATCTCATTCCGGTAGTCTACGAGCTGCTTGACAAGCTGTATATAGCTTCCTATTTCTCTAAAATTGATTTGCGCTCCGGCTACCATCAAATTCGAGTAAGGAGTCAGATATCCCTAAGACAGCCTTCCGGACTCATTCAAGCCACTATGAATGACGTATTCCGCTCTTATCTTCAGAAATTTATCTTGGTCTTCTTTGATGACATCCTGGTCTATAACTCCAATTGAGAGGATCACTTACACCACTTGGAAGTAACTCTACAAGTTATGGACACCAACCAACTGCTGGCCAACAAATCCAAATGCCAATTTGGTCAACGGAATATGACTTACTTGGGGCATATACTCTCCGACGACGGTGTGACGATGGACCTAGATAAAATATCGTCTATTCTAAATTGGCCGATTTCTCACTCTCAAAAGGATGTTTGGGGATTCTTGGGACTCACCAGCAACTACAAGAGGTTTATCCGCGATTATGGGAAAATCGCACGACCTCGAACCGAGTTATTAAAAAAGGGGCAACCCTCGTTTGTTTGGACATTGGAAGCTCAACATGCCTTCCAATCTCTACAATCAGCGATGACTCGTGCTCCGGTGTTAGCCATGCCAAATTTCACTCAACCGTTTGTCATTGAGTGTGATGCCTTCGATCATGGAATAGGTGCAGTGCTTTTGCAAAACGGTCATCCCATTGCTTTTTTTAGTCGAGCTCTCTCCAAGAAGTCGTTATCCAAATCCGCATATGAGAAGGAATTGATGGCATTGGTCCTTGCCATCCAACATTGGCGCCCTTACCTCATTGGAAGACCTTTCATCGTTAAGACGGATCAACGGAGTCTGAAATATCTTCTCGAACAAAGGATTACAGCACCTGCACAGTAACTTTGGCTCTCCAAGCTGTTGGGTTATGAATTTCAGGTGCAATACAAACCTAGTAACACCAATCGAGTGGCGGATTCCTTGTCTCAGCTACATGAAGAAGCTGAATGCAAGGCTGTCTCCTGGCAGCTATGGGAGGACTGGAAACACATCACTGCAGAAATCTCTAAAGATCCTAAGCTATCTGCACTTAAGCAAGCTCTACAACAGGACCCAAATTGCCGTCCCCCGTACTCCTTGCTCAATGACACACTGATGTATCACAATAGGGTGGTAATTCCCGAGAATTCAAAGTGGATTCCCACTTCTTGGCTGAATTTCATGCAACCCCAGGGGCGGGACACACGGGTGCCTTAAAAACCTACAAGAGGCTAGCTGCAAATTTATATTGGAGGAGCATGATGAAATTGGTTCTCACCTATGTCGTTGCTTGTCTTGTGTGTCAACAACATAAGTATGAAGCTCGATCTCTATCGGGACTCTTGCAACCATTACCTATTCCTACGTTGATTTGGGAGGACATCTCCATGGATTTCATCAACGGTCTTCCTTGGTCACAAGGGAAGGACTGTATACTGGTCGTGGTCGACTGATTATCCAAATATGGTCATTTCATGGGGTTAAGACACCCTTTTACAGCCATGGCAGAACTTTTTGTTAAGGAAGTGGTTCGACTCCATGGCATTCCCCGAACCATTATAAGTGACCGTGATCCAATCTTTTTAAGTCACTTTAGGGCTGAATTGACTCGTTTGCAAGGCATGAAACTAAAAATTAGTGCTTATCACCCCAAGACGGATGGCCAAACGGAAATTCTGAATAAGACTCTAGAAACCTACCTGCGGTGCTTTACATCTAAGAACCCAAATCAGTGGTACGCTTGGCTTCCTTGGGCCGAATTTAGCTACAACACTAGTCACCACACTTCCGCTGGAATAACCCCTTTCCAAGTGGTGTATGGTTGACATCCGCCCACCATGCACTGGTTTCTTCCGGGGGAAACGAGAGTAGAAGCGGTGGCCAAGGAACTCCTAGAGCGAGACACCATCTTGACACAACTTCAGCACAATCTTAGAAGAGCACAACAACAAATGGTGAAATTTGCCAACACTCATAGGTGACACGTGGAATACAATGCGGGCGATATGGTTTTTCTCAAAATGCGTCATTATAGGCAAGTATTCGTCCGACACACATCCAACGCCAAACTCACTGCTAAATACTACGGGCCGTTTCCTATTGTGCAAAGGATAGGGGCTGTTGCATATAAGTTTCAGTTGCCCGAAGGCTTCCGCAGCCACCCCATTTTTCATGTATCTCAATTAAGAAAATGATAGGCCAGCACATCCCCGAACCAGTCCTACCACAGGAACTAGAGAAGGTAGTCCGACCCTACAAACCAGCTGAAATTTTGGAGGACCGCGTGACCACGAATGAAGGACGTATTACGCGTGAGTTGCTGATCTGCTGGGAGGATAGCACCAAAGAGGATGCTACCTGGCTTGAACTTTCTGAATTCCTGGAGCAGTTCCCGGATTTAAGCCTTGAGGAGAAGGCTGGACTTTCAGTAGGGGGCAATGTTAGGGAGGAACTCACTGGGGACCAATTGAAGACTGTGAAGGATCAAGAAGTTACTGGCAATGCTAAGGACTACATGATGATTGTGGCTGAGGAGGGATCGAAAGGCAAGAACACATCTGCAGCGAGCCATCTGGACAATGAGGTGGCTACTGAGGTGGAATCCAAGAAACTGAAAGTATACCAACGCAAGAAGGGTGCATCAACCAACTTCCCTAAAGGAATCTAAAGTGGTTATGGGAAACAAGGGGGTAGAATGAGAATAAAAGAAGGGTTGAGAAAAGAGTGAAGGGGGTAGAGAGAATTATCTTTGTTATTGGGCAGCTTAGGCTGAAGGCGGAGTTCACTTTTTTTAGCTCTGCAGCTGACTCTAAACTTGTAAGAATGCAATATTGAATCAATGAAATTCCAGAGAATTTGTTCAATCTCTTCTCTTATATTCCAATCTGGAAATTGAGGTCTAACACAAACACAGATGGATACAAGACTCACCACATGATCCACAAGATTAAAAAAAAAAAGGAGCTTAATCCCAAATTTTGAAATCGACCATTTAAGAGATCAATATAAGAGAGAGGAAAGAGAAAAAATAAATAAAATAACATATAATAATATAAAATTAAAGTTTGAAAACAAAAATAGAGACTAGACCTAAATAAGTGCATTATTTCAACTAGTTCGGATTTTCCTATACCACTCATTCCTATCTAAAATCATCTATTCAACTAGACTCTTGACACTTATATCTTTATAGATAACTTGTATTCAAGTTTTCAATGGAATACCCTAACATTTCACTAAATATCTTACATTTAAGATTTCAATCCTCCTAATTGATGTATTTTTGAATTTTCGTTGCATATGTCTAAACCACCCTAGGCAATATTCTTTCATTTTATCCACAATTGAACACGCTCCCAACTTAATATAAATCTCTTTATTTGTAATCTTTTTTTTCTTGTTTTATGACATTTATCTGAGTATCCTCATTTCAACTATAACCATTTTATACTCATGTTGTTTTTTAACAGCCAACACTTGATGCCATACAATAATTTAGATCTTACTGACTTTCCCTTCAACTGCAACGGAATCATGTGATCACAAAGAACTCTACGTGCATTTCTCTATTTCATTCGATCCGCTTAGATCCTATGATTTACATATCCATCTATACTGCAATCACTTTGAATGATTGATCCAAGATATCTAAAATATTCACTCTCTTGTCTCCTGTCCATTTAATTTAATCATTTTTTCATTATTCTAATAACTGTCATTAGACTTATATTTCATATACTTAGTATTTAATCAACACAGTCTAAATCCTTTGGATTTTAGTGTCCCTCCATAACTCAAATTTGGTGCTAATACTCTCCCTAGTTTCAGCGACTAGCACTATATTATCTGCAAAAAGCATATACCACGGCACTTCATCTTGGATACTTTTCATTATTTTATCCATGACTATTGTAAAAAGGAAGAGACTTAATACCGAATCAGACATGATCCACAAGATCACAACCAAATAAAGTGATTAAAACTTTAACACTATTATAAATAACAAAGTGTCATCTCCAAAGATGTGTCCAACATTCGCACAACATAGACACTAGTTATACTCAGAATTGTTGATGGAACATAAGTTTTAGTACCTTAATCCAAACTGTGATGGAAATAAGCTAAATTCTCCCAGCATATCCTCCTATTTCATTTCTTCACGTAGAGGGCACCAAAATGTATCCTTTTCTCATTCTGTAAACTTGAACCGCATACTCTAAAGCACCCCAAAGACCATAGCTCATAAATTTTGAAAGATAACTCTGTTGCCTACTTCGAACTGTAACACATCGAAAAATGATTGAAAGCCTCTGACACGCATCGGCATAATGAATGCCTATTTAGCAATAAATAGCCTTTATTTTCCAAACTAAATTATTTCTTCTATGCAGAGAAGGGAACCTCTAAAGGGGTTTCAAAGCAATTAAAAGATTTTTGCATGACCTTCCTACCTAGCGCAAATGACTTACAAAAAAATGTATCATCAACATTCTAGTACGGTATGTTTTCAAACCTCCTTCCTAGCGTTAGTTACACTATACGACAAATAAAAGATTGGCAGAAGTAATAGCATTTAAAGGTTTGTTCAAAAGAAGAATCTGATCCTAACCAATAGTTTTAATTTAATCAAGCAATTCATAGGTAATCTGGGGACATTTAGGATGCCTAACACTTTCAAAAAGACTACAAAGCAAGCATTATTTTTAGTGCTCAAGTGTTAGGTAGAGAAAAAGACAGAATATATACCTCCATTAGTTGCTCATAGTTGGATTTTAGCAGGTTGATTTTGCGATCACAATAATCTTTTCCTTCGGCCATTGTTTTCTGATCCAGAGACAAAAGCAATATGTTAGGATACGAGAGAAATGCAAAATCATATTTGCAAAAAATAAATAAATAAATAAATAATAATAATAATCAACTCCCAACTTTAAAATACATAACATGGAGGACCCCAAGTGCATAAGGAGCAAATTAGAGAGGAAAGCATAAAACAAGGATGTGTGGAGAATAGTGGCGGTGTCATGTTAGGAAAAGACAATGTTATTCAAAAAATGGTCAGCATAACTAAAATGATGTGACAAGGAAGATTTACATGCATATTAGAAACCTATTCATCAATCTTTATTACCACATCACCACTGTTAATCAGCCTAAGGTTAAATATTTGTTTGAATAACATTATTCCAAACTTCCCCCCCCTTAGGTGTTGATTTTTGCATATGATCATTTAATTTGGCCACCACCCAAAAGCTTATGAGAAAAGTATTATTCATCCTAATGGCACATGCCATGATTGAAAGTCATTTTGTGTACCCTATAAACAATGCACAACGCAAGCACACTGAGTACAAGCTCTTGGCTAACAGAGGTATATCTCTTACCACCTCCGCTTGAGATCATTTGCAGCTAATTTTTGAGGCCACCTGGACAATGAAGACTTCTTGGGTAGTTCACATCAATTATAGTGTCAAACCACAAAATACCATTTCAAACAATTTTGTTCAATGATTATTTTATCATGTAAATCATGAAAAAGTATTTAGCTTTTGAAAATAATGCTGCTCTTATAAAAAATTTTGTGCACAAAAAATGATATAAGAATTTATAAAGAACAAATATTAGTTCCAAACTCCTTTGCACTTTCTTCTTTTTATTCATCATGAATATTAATAAGATATTTTGATATAAAAGGAAGAATAAAAACCAAGAGTTTTGACTCGTGGTCGTCCAAATGACTCGAAACCTTTTCATGTTATAAAAGGACCAAACTTCAACTTTTGCCCCCTCCCCACTGCCAAGAAAAATTAATATTTAAAATAAAAAGATAAAAATAAATAGGAGAGTTAAGAAGCCTCAAATTTTAGTTAATTTTTTCAATTTTTATTGATTATAATCGATAAACTTATTTTTGACAAAAGATCGGCACAAATATTTTTGTCTATATGGAAAAGAAAAATTTTTGAAACAAAAAATTCAAGGTAGTGGAAACAAAACACACTGAAGCGAGAATACACCTACAGATCAACAACCTCTTCAAAAAAGGAGGGAAAGTTTGGAAGAACTCCAATGTAACAAAATTTTAGGAGACTATCAATAGCTAGATCAAGATTTGTCAATTCCATTAAAATATATATATAAATATATATGTGTCTTAACTTTGATCGATAAACTTATTTTTGACAAAAGATTGGCGCAAATATTTTTGTCTATATGGAAAAGAAAAATTTTTGAAACAAAAAATTCAAGGTAGTGCAAACAAAACAAAACACACTAAAGCGAGAATACACCTACAGATCAACAACCTTTTCAAAAAAGGAGGGAAAGTTTGGAAGAACTCCAACGTAACGAAATTTTAGGAGACTATCAATAGCTAGATCAAGATTTGTCAATTCCATTAAATATATAAATATACATATATAAATATATATCTATACATATGTATAGATATATATATATATACGTGTATATATATAATATATATACGTGTATATATACACATGTATAGATATATATATCTCTCTTAACTTTGATGCACTCACTCAAAAAGTAAGCAAAAACAAAACAGCTAGGATGCTTCTCCTCACTATACACAACCTCAAGCCATTTCAATCCCATAACTCTCTCCATAGAGTTGGCAATTACCCACTTATTATGAAGAATGGAGTAGACCTGGTCTTTTACTACTCTTGAAATCCAAGAACAATAAACTAAGATGACCTAAGTAATCTTTTGTAGAGCATGCATTTATTAATCACCACCATCCTTCTCTGCACATTATCATCATGGGTTAAAATCCTCCGCTAAATAGCCTCACTAAAGGGCTCACCTGGCACAAAAAATGCTCTCCGGCTTAGTGCGGGGGTAGGGGAAGAGTGAGCGAATATGTATGCAGCCTTCCCCTTATATTTTTGCAAAGAAGTTTTCACGCCTCGAATCCATGATTTCGAGGTCACCAAAGGAGCAATTCCACCGTTGCGCCAAGGTTCGCCCTCTAAATAGCCTCACTAATAAACAAAAAAATAGAATAGATAACCACTCCTGGAGAAGAAGATTTCTGAATCATCTTAGTCAGGAAGAACATCTTCCCTTTGTGCATGCCGCTCTCACCACAAGAAGAAACTTTTCACCACAAACATCTCTCATGAGGATTCCTTCTACACTACTATATATTCCCTGTTTGATTCTCACTATGCTGATCAAACAGACGAAGCTCTCGAGCTCACAATCATTCAGAACCTACAAAAATTCACAATGCAATGTAAAATATCTAGTTGGTTGACCATGACATCTCTAACCAAGGCTTCCTTATTAGCTGCAATCTCATAAACTAAGGGAAGCAACTTCTCAATGATAGTATTACTGAAAGAATCATGCCTAAAAAATATCCTTGTCCAACATCAACTTGAAAGATACAAGGAGAAACCTCCCAAACCCTTTACAATATCCTTCCATATTGCCACATGGCAAGAGCCTCTAACCTCATCATTTTTCCTTTGCGGCTAAACCTATTTGTTTGCAATCACCACCCGTCAAAAATTATCAAATTCTCCACGGCCACTAGCCTGATAAAGCTCAACTCAATTAAGGAACCAGTCCCTAAATAACTTGAGGGAAAGGAACCTCGACCATCTCCCATTTAAAAAAGTTGAACCTTGTCTCCCCAGCCTTATTATTCCTCAGCAAGGACCATCTCAAAATAGCCTCCACTCTTTTAGCTACTGATATTATAATCAAGAATAAGTACATGAAACAAAGTACGGAGATTGGAGAGAGGTGTACCCAGTGTCGAAACTCCCACATTGTGGGCTCTGGGGAAAGGAATACTTAAGCAGCCTTTCCCTTTCTTTCTTTTTGCAAGGTGTCTGATTCGAATTCCGGACCTCCAGGACACAACGGAGATCAGAGAGAGTGCTCCTAATAAGCATCAATGTTCCTCCCTTTGACAAGTAACTCTTTCTTCCAGCCAACTAGTCTTATCTCAAATCTCTCCACCACACCATACCAAGTTTTCTAGAGGCAAGCCCAAGTATGAAAGCAGAAGATTTCCCTCCCTGCATCCAAGAATTGAAATCAAGAGCCTTTTCCAACCAAAGTTAACTGACTATTTGCCAAATTCACATTTAAGCCAAAGACAGCTTGGAAAATCAACAAAATGCACATGAGAAAAAGGAAACTGGTTGTATCATCATCAAATAATAAGCGAGAGACCTGAACTGAAACTCCTCCCTACACTGCTAATCCTAGAGCCCCCTAATTGCCGTAGCTTCCATTGCCTTCTCAATCACCTCACTAAGAACCACCATAATCAATATGACAGGAAAGGAAGCAAGCAGATCCCTTGTCTCAGAGTAATAACTAGCTCATTCATTTATCAAAATGGAGCTAAGAGGCATTAACATATGCTTCCTGATTGAATTCATCCATTCCTCAACAATGCTCATCCTCCCTAGAACATAAAGCAGGAAATCCAAGCACACATGATCATTGGCTTTTCTACATTGAGCTGACAAATCCCCCTCCCTCAAGTCTTTCTTTTATTTTTTTCTATTTAAATTTTTTCAGCTCAATTCATATTTTTAACAAAGTTTTAGTTTTATAATTTAACTTTATACTAATTATTTATTACTAAGGAGAGATTATAATTAGTAGCATTTTCCAATCATTCTCCAAGTCATTTTAATATTTTGTTTACAATTTTGCAAGGTCATTAGTTGATTTACTTTTTCCTCTTAGACATGTAAACTTTAATTTTAGCAATGGAAATTTTACACATATTTTGTATATGTTCACTCAGAAGTCCAAGAAAACTAAGGTAGAACATTTTTTATCAGGGTACTTCATAGTTGGTCTCCAAACTGAACCGTAGAGATCAGGAACTGTGCCAATGATGGCGAATTTTCCTAAAATAGAATGAAGACATAATTAAAATAGAGCATGCAAGCATGAAGAATCACATCAAAAACAATTGCCCATCAGGTGCTTTGATGGAATTGTATCACTTTCCTACCGATGTTACAATACAGCAACAATGCTGTGTCCATGTTGGAATCTTCCTCTGAAAATTTCTAGGATACCATCACATGATGAACACGATAACTAATCAAAGATTTGATCAAACCAAACTTGTATCAGGACATCGAATAAAGATAAGTGAAACCCTAATTCTGAAATACCTCAATGAAATAACCGGTGCCAACATCGACAAGAACCTTGTCGGCGTCGTCGAGAGTGCCGGGGACATAAAGAGACGCAGTGAGAGGGACGAGCATCTTCTTGCCCTGTGGGCGGAGAGAGAGGTCATGGAGAGCAACGGAAGCAAGCTCGAGACGAGTAGTGGCAGTGCGGATGTTGTTGAGGCTGTCTTGAAGAAGATTTACTTCCAGATCGGTTTGTTCTTTCAGTGCTTTCAGTTGCTCGATGCTCATCTCTCCTACTCTCATCATCCCTCCTCCTTTCGACGCCTTTCCGCCAAGCTCTTCCAACTCTGTTTCCTTGCGTTTGTATTTGTGGGAAGAAGATTAAAATGTCGATCCAAGTTAAAGGACACACGGAAGGTCTAGAGTTCGATCCTGGATGAGACATTTTTTAGTCTTTTTATTTTTATGCTCTCCGATTGACTATTTGGATACCAAAAACAAAAATAATTAGGGAACATTTGATAAAATAATATAGGAATAAGGAATGTGAATATAGCCAAAAGATAATATTTGGATTAATATTATGAAAATAAATATTTTAAAATTATATTCAAAAATTTAGGAATTCATAAGATCCAAGTAAAGTGATGGGTTTTGTTGAAAACCCACATTTGATTCCCAAATAACAATTTATTCTCATATTTATCCAAAATTATCCATTACTCTTCACTTTCAATTTTTCTTTTATTTTTTTATAAAATTATCCATTACTCGCATATATATATATATATATATATATAACTAAACAAGTAAAATATATATATAATATTTTTATTATTAAGTTAATTTTTTAAAAAAATTTTGAAAAAAATATAAAGTTTGTTTGATAAATTTATATAATACTTGTTTTTTTCATTATAAAATTTTTCATTACCCGTTACTCATACAATATTTTTATAAAATTATCCATTACTCATATATATATATATAATTAAATAAATGAAAAAAATACAAAATTTTGATTATTAACTTACTTTTTTTTACTTTTGTTTTTTAAAAAAATATTAAATTTATTTGATAAATTTATATAATATTTAGTTTTTTCATTATAAAATTACTCATTACTCATATATAAACAAGTAAAAAAAAATAAAATTTTTATTATTAACTTTATTTTTATTTTTGAAAAAGAATATAAAATTTACTTAATAAACTTATATAATATTTATTTTTTCATTATAAAATTACTCATTACTCATTATTCATACAATTTTCATTATAAAATTAACTATTACTCCTATATATATATAAAACAAGTGTAAAAGTATAAAATTTTTATTAATAAATTACTTCCTTTTTATATTTTTGAAAAGGACAAAAAAATTACTTAATAAATTTTATAATATTTATTATTTTCAAATGAAATTAATTTCATATAATATTTTAAAATAATTTATTTTAAATTATTTATAGTTTTTATTGTATATTGGAGTAATAGTAAAATTGAAGAATTGTTAATTTTCATTCTAAAAAAAAACCAACCAAACACTAGGTATGGTAATGTTGCATATTCCAGTGTATTGAATAAAATAGATGAATTGGAATTGAAATGATTCCGTCCATTTTGATTTCAGAAAATATGATTTCGATTCTGATTCTGATTTTCAGAACTGAATCAAATGCCCCCTTAGCTTAATTACAAACAAGTGGACATAACATTTTCTCTTCCATTTGGAGGTGTTTTGTAATACCGATACTGCGGTGTCCGTACTAGTGTATTATTTTCGAAATATATATATAAATAAAATATTCATCAGTTTATATGTATATAGAAAAATTTTTATTTGTATTGATTTTCGATTTTAGGGTCTTTAAATTGAATTTTTGGTATATTCTAAATATCGTTCCTGCGATTTGTAATGTAAAGTGAGTATAAAAAAATATATATATAAATAATAATAATAATAATAATAATAATAATAATAATAATAATAATAAAGGGGGGGACGAGTTAGGGTTAGAAAACCCTAACCCTTTTCCCACTTTATCTCTCTCTCCCTCTTTCTCTCTCCATCTTTTCCTCTCCCTCACCGAAACCCTCTTTCCCCCCGCCTTCTTCGTTGCTGCCACTGATCGTCAACCACCACCACCGTTGCCGTCACCTTTCTCTCCACCCCTCTGTTTTCCCTACTCCCTGTTTCTCTCTCAATTTCTCCCTCTCGTGATCTCTCGCACTCTCCGCCCCCTTTTCCACCTTCCTCCGCCGCACACAACCACCGCAAGCCATCACCGCACCACCGATCTACTCTCCCTCTTTATTTTTCCCTCTCGGTTCTCTCTCTCTGCTCCCTTTCTCTCTCTATCTCTTGCGATTCTCTCTTTCTCCTGATCTCTCCCTCTCGCGATTCTCCGCCGCACGCCACCAACTGCCACTGCACCACCACCACCACCACCACCTCTATTTCGCTCTCCCTCTTGATCTTTCCCCTTCGATCTCTCTATTTCTCTCTCTATATCTCGCTGTCTCACTCTCTCAATCTTTCCCTTGATCACGCTCTCTCTCACCGTCTCTCGATCGTTCTCTCTCTCCCTTCTCTCTATGTTCCTTCTCTCTCTATCACTCTGCTTTCTTTCTTTTCCCGCGTGCTCAAACAACTTTTCCCCTCTCTTGCGTGCGCGATCGCAGAGCCCTCTCCCTCTCATTCGCTCGCTCACTTGCATGCGGGCCTCTTTGCTGCAACCCCAGCTGAAACCCAAACCGTAGTCATCAATCGACCCTCGAAAACCCTAGGTCGTGGCTTCTTCACTGCAGGTAAGGGCTGAGTTGGTTGTAGTTCTAGGGTTTTATAATTAGAATTAGAGTTAGTTGCTAACATCGTTTCAAATTGGAAACATTATAGGTTTTAGACTAATTCGACTAGCGAACGAAAGCTAGGTCTGCGATCCGAGGAACCCTAGGTAAGGGAAATGTAATCTCTTCAACATTTGAATTAATTTTATCGAATTTAGGTTGAAATTAGAATCGGAAGCTATATATATATTCTGAAATATGTTAGATTCGAAGGAAATGTATTTTCCTGAAAATTTTGTATAAAATTATTTAGGTTAAGTTTAGGATTTGATATAAATTGGGCTGCGTAGCATGATAGAATGTATTAGATAATGATAGAGCTTTGTTTGGCTCATTTGTATAGCTTTCTTTGAAATTGGATTGAAATATGCCTGAAAGATTAAAATAGAATTATGTAAATTCGAGAAAAATTAGAAAAATTGAGAAATATTGGGAATTTGGTCATTGGTGAGCCAAATGATTCGAAATTGATGAAACGGGAATCTAGAAAGGAGATTGTGTAAATTAAGGTTGTATTAATTAGGAAAGAAAATTGAAAATCCTTTAATAGGCTTTTATTTGATGTTAAATTGTGATGATTTGATTAGGTTGATCTTTTGGAGACTCGAGGAGTCAAATTGGATTGATTGTGAAAACAGGGAGTGACCACCCTTCCTAGAATGTGAGTGGCACCCTAATATCTGGCATGAAATAGTGAAACTTGATTTTTACCGTGTTTTCAACAAAACATGCTTTCGATATGCATTGATTCGACGTGTGGCTCTAAATTTCAAATCTATTTTGTGATTATTGGAGTGTCGTAAATTTATATTTCCGATAACTATGCATCTATGGTTTGAAATGAATTAATATTGTGCCATTATTTGAGAACTAGAATGTTTTCTATTCTACCATCACATTGGTATGTTGATTTAAAATGATTTGATAAAATGTATCGGTACACGGATTTAAAATGTTTTGATAAACTATGTGGGTTGGATGCTTATTAGTTATGAGATGATATGATGATATGATTCTTACCAGTGGGTCAGTGTGCCCTTGTGATATTATGATGATGACATTGATGATTCCGTAGCAAGGAAGGACGTTTGTAGAGGCACGAGTTGCCCGAATACGCTTCTGTAGGAGGTATCCGCAAACGTCAGTTTATATGGTTATAGGCACGGCCAGTTGAACCCATATAGGGGGAGGACATGTGTTACGCCACTGTCTAGTATCGAGCGGGGTTCTATACATGATGATGAGCTATTCCTAGCGAACTCATGGCCTACGTCGGGGTAGACTGCAACTTTTGAACAACCTTGCATAATAAAACCCCCGATACGTCTGTCCTCGGTCATGGTTGACCTTTGCCAGGATCATTTTCAGCCTTGCTCTAAAACGATACTTGATTTTTAAATGGATGCATATATGTATGATATCGTGTGATTGATTAAATGAGTTCATTTTACTGAACATACCATGTTTTACGGCAAATAATGAATTATTGTTTATGAATAATATTGTTTGATACTCCAATGGTTCACCTACACTATTTGTGCTTGATATTAATCCCCTCACTCACTGGATATCTTCCTTGATACTTACCCCTCTCATTTTCTCCCTTAAACAGGGTTATTGTGCTAGAGCGAAGTATTCGACTCTAGGGGGCTTGGTAGCTTATTGGTGGATTTAGGTGTTCACGTACGGTGAGATTTAAATTTTAATTGAAAAATGAATTCCGTACTTTATGTCGACCCTGCGAGGTCTTGATATTGAGGTCCGTAGTTGGCCGTGTACATATTATGGGATGACTGTATAACTTATGGACATTTATTTGTGACTCTCATATTACACTTGCATTGAGGCACTTGTAAATATTTAAAATGTTAACTTGGGAATTTGTTGTACATTTGTATAAAATTTAGGCCCGCTCAGTGTGGCGGCTGCTCATGCTCTAGTTGGGCATGACAGTAGAGGTTTGTGGCTAGGACTGTTAGTATTTATTTTAGTCTTGCGTTGTCCTAGTTGTCCACGGTGGATGGGTTGATTTTTGTGAGGCCGGGATAACCCTTTTTTTAAATTGACAGGATGGTTGTGAATTATACAGGTTAAATTGTACATGGGAGACCTCCGAAATATGAGGAGGTTCTGTCTGATTTTCTATAAAAATATAGTCGACATCCAGGGCAACGGGTGGCTGCTTACAACCCCGGTTTGGGACGTGACAGTTCTATTGGTATTAGAGCATCTAGGTTTGAGAAAAGATAGTAGTAAAGGTCTTCCCAAGTACATTTAAAAGTCCTCAACGCATTAGAGAGTTTCATTACAGTCATGAGATCCCAGTACATGGTCTTAAGCATATGAGTTATTCTTTTTAAGGGGTTAGATACGGTACGTATCTAACCTAACATATTAGTTCTATCAGTTCTTAAACTTATAATTTTATTCATTTTAGGGGGTTAGTTACTCAGTAACTAACTATAATCCTTGACTTCTACCTAATGAAAAGACATTCTTTTTGCAGAACTATGCCGCCTAGACATGGTAGGCGCGGTGCGCCGTCAGAGAGTCCCTCAGTGCCTGAAGCTTATAGGGCACTCGAGACTCCACAAGTACCAGAGGGTGCTTCCTCTACTCACGCACCTTCACCCGTGCCACCCCCAGCACCTCCACCGGTTGGTATAGTCGAGATTCCTCCACCACCACTCGACGCCTTGAGGCAGTGGCAGTAGTGGTATAGTAGATATGGGGTGTAGACGCCACCACCTCTGCCACAGACTCCAGCGACCGCACCTGCGGTCGTACCTGCTCTTACGGCACCGATTCCTCCTCCGGTGGCCAGTCCTTCTGTTTCTACTCCGACCGATAAGACATCGATTACTTTGAGGCGCATCCACGAGCTTACTCAGTTGATGAAAGAATCTCGGTAGTTCGGATGCACATACTTTTTAGGATCTAGTGATGTAGTAGCGGTGAAGCACTGGATCAACATGACTCGCAGGATCCATACTGATTTGGGGTTGACAGAGGATGTCACGCCCCAACCCACTCCCGAGCCGGGCACGCGACCAGCCCGCCGCGGCACCTCGATGCACGGGCACCACGTCCCGCACATCGAAGCACCGTAAGGCTGACAGCATTCACAAAATCCAGGTTTTCAAATCACAGAGATCCCCAAGTGATAAAAATAATACATGTATGTCTCAATGCAAATTAAAACAAGTGAAAGTTAACCTTATACAGACCAGAAGAATTATAAATACAGTCATCCCAATTTAAACAAATACAATGGTCATCCTAACTTCCTCAAAATAATACAATAATCTCAATACATAGCGGAAGAGCGGGTAGTCATACCCTGGCCCAGTAGTCTCCAAAGAATATCCAATACAACAATGCGTACAAATCTCTCAGTCTGAGTCTACACCTGTAGGAGGGAAATGTGAGGGGTGAGTACCGTAGAAAAGGGGGGTTGGTACTCAGCAAGTCGGGGGGATGACATGCTACAATTAATTTTAGGGTGAACAAGAGTGTCAAAGATATGTCCCAATAAATCCATAGTATGCAAAAAATATTATGATATCTCAATAAATCATTCACGACATACGTATCAAATCAAATATGCATCCATTATGCATGTCCGTCATATCATGTAGAGCCGACCGAAAATATCCCAGCAAAGGCCAACCATGGCCAAGGACAGGCAATGTTGGGGGTTTTCATGGTGCAAATAATAAAATAAGGCTCTCCACCCCAACGTTCGCCACAAACTACTCCAACTAGCCTGTATATATATATCGCACACGTATCAAGGATCAAGCGTGTATGGAAACCCGCCGGTGCTAGACCTACCAAGGTCCTCCCCGAAGTGGTTCAACCGACGACTGTCCGTACAATATGTATGACAATCTGGCGGGTACCCCATGCAGAGGCGTATCCGGGCACAACAGGTGCCTCTACCAAATGTCCTTCGTAGCTACGGAATGCCATAGGAAGCATATCATCATTATCACAGTATCCAAGGGGCATCCAGCCCAAATCACATATGTCAAGCCAAGTCATCAAGCCATATCATGTCAAAAGCATGTGCCAATATGCAATGGAAGCATAAAATCATGTGGATATATCAAAGTGTGGCACAATCATCAAGTATCAAAATCATGGATGCATATCGATATAAACAAGTTGAGACACTCCATATATCACAAAACATTTTCATAAATCCAGGGAAATAGGTCAATCATACCATTTTAAATCATGCCTTTGAAAGCTTTTTAAAACACGGTATCAATTAAAAGTAGATGTCAAGTCCCACTCACAGTTAGGGGAGGATAACGCACTCTCCAATATCTCCACAAAGCGTAAATCAAGTGTTCCCTTCGTTCAACTCAAATAACTTTTAGGGAGACAAACAATCTGCAGGTTTTTAACCTGCGCAGTCATGGAAAATAAACTATAACTTTGGCTATACCAGTCCAAATCAGATGATTCTTATCTCATTTTAAAGCCAAGAGATAGCACTATAACTTTCATTTTGCACACTTCCTCAGATTCAAATCACAATATTCCCAGTAAGCCTCATTTTGTTACTGTCATATTTAAGTTTTGGATTCTGTCCAGTTTTTGTGCAGAAGCCATAACTTTCATTCTACTCACCAAAGTCTAATGAAATTTTAACATGTTATAGATAAGATGTAGATCTACAACTTTCATGTTTTGAGTTTTATCCAAATATGTCTGGAAGGGGTTGAACAAAATTCATGAACAGGACAGATACGTTTTAGTGAAACATAAAGTTTCTGTCCATACAGTTTTAAGGAAAATTGTATAACTTTCAATTTCCTCGTGAGAAATGACAGAAAGTTTTATATGTTATAGGCAAGAAGTATATCTATAAATTTCATGTTTTGTGTTTCTTCAAACTAAGACTGGAGAGGGGTCGTTTTTACTCACTACTGTCAAGGTTCAAAACAGGACACTTTTATGTCGAGTTTCAGGAAAAGTGCCATAACTTTTGGCACAGGTATCAGATTTTGGTGATTCTTATCTCGTTGGAAAGATAAGACTTAGATCTACAATTAATATAACTATCACATTTTCAAATTATGACTCTAAGATGCCTTAAAATAGAGATGAAGTCACAGACAAAAATAATTTAAAGTGAGACAGGATAAAATTTCTTATCTCACTTTCTTTGTCTTCCTCTCTTGTTTCTCTCCTTGTTCTCACGAATTTGGGAAGAATGAACAAACATTCTAAGGCCTTCTTCTTTTATTATTGTGTTAATAACTCACCACCCTAGGATCAAATCTCCAATTAATCTAAACCATAGGATCATTTTGACTATTGCATGTGTTTTGATTGGGTTTTTTTTTTTTTTTTTTTTTTCTTTTTTCATGTGCATGTGTTCTCATTGGCCCACCTTACCTTTCTCATCTCCATTTGGCCAACACTTGTCCTCCTCACTATAACACTTATTCAATACAAGAATACACTTGTCACATTTCATTTAAGTTTTGTTAATTGCTAACAAGTCCTTTGACTTATAAAAATTCTAATTTGACCCCTAAAATTTTTATAATTACACACTAGGCCCAAAATCTTATATTAGACCTAATTAAATTTATTTAATGTGAAATTAAGGTTTTGAATCTCTTTGAGTCAAAATTGATCCGATTTGTATTTTACCGTCAAACACCTAAAGTTGATTTACCGGGAAAATTTTCTTAGTGAAATTCATGAATATAGTAGTAGAAACATCATATATATATATATGAAATGGAATTCACTATAGAATACACCGAGGGTCGGTGTTACAGAGGAGCTCAAGTTGAGAGTTGCTGAGAGACTCCTCGACAGAGATGCCCTCTCGTGGTGGGAGGCTATCCGTGACTGTGCTACACAGACCCTGAGATGGGAGGACTTTCTACGAGAGTTCGACCGCAGGTACTTCACCCCGTTCCAGCAGGACCATATGAGGATGGAGTTTCTGCACTTACGCCAGGGGACTAGGTCAGTCTCAGAGTACGAGGTTGAGCTCAGACGACTAGCAGCATTTGTCTCCGACATGGCTACACCAGCTCAGATGAGGTTTAAGTTTGAAGATGGCCTCCAATTGAGCATTAAGAAGTATATGACAGTGACTCCCTCTTTTACACTATCAGAGGTGATTGATTCAACATATCGGGCAGAGGAGATCGTTCGAGCTTAGGCTAGGCAGAAAGAGAGTCATCAGAAGAGGAAGACTAGGTCACAGGGTGGACAGTCTTCGAAGAGGGGTAGAGGCTTTGGATATCCTGAAGGTTCTTCTAGCTTCAGACCAGTAGGACCGGGACAGGGACCTCGACCACAGGGCTTTGGGGCACCAGCCCCTAGTGTCACTACACAGCCTACTGCACAGACACAGTCTTTCTGCCGCAGATGTGGCAACTATCATGCATTTGGGGCATGTAGAGTACGGGTTACTTGCTTCCAGTGTGGGAAGCAAGGTCACATTATGAGTGCCTGCCCAGATTTAGGTCGAGGAGGACCGACTTTGCAGAGTCGTACTGGTACTTCTGGCACAGGCCAGCAGGGGGCACCTGCGCACTTAGCTCTTACAGCTCCTCGGACTGTAGCTGGGAGTAATACAGTGCCAGGACCATCGCGACAGCAGCTTAGGGTCCAGGCTCGTGTGTTTGCAATGATGCAGGAGGATGCACAGGCAAACCCTGATGTTATTATAGGTAATCCTCTCACAGACCCCTCAGTGTAGTACTTTTATTCTACTTTCTTTACGAGATCTAGCATATCATGACGTTGATGTACAGTTTTTGACTAGTTAAAGCTTTAGAAGCTTAACTAGTTTGATATACATATATAATTATGTCTACTTTTCTTCACATTCTAAATATCTTTAATCTTTTTCCTATCTTTAGGTACCATGCGAATATTTGGTATCGACGCCCTTATTCTCATAGATACCGGGTCAAATTTTTCCTATATGAACGCATTCTGATAGGCCTCTCTCGTCACTTGATGAGGAGATTATGGTAGTTACACCTCTTAACAAGCATATCATTTGAGATACAATCTATAGAGGCTGCGAGGTCGGTATTGGGGAGACGGTATTAGAGGCAGATCTGATTCCACTCCCTATCACGGATTTTGATGCCATCCTAGGGATGGATTGGCTGAGTTTACACCGGGCTTCCATGGATTGTTTTACAAAGGAGGTTGAGTTTCGGAGGTCGGGCAGCCACCGTTGGTATTCTGGGGCGAGAGACGGGTATTGCCCCGCTGTATTATATATGTTATGAAGGCCAGACGCATGGTACGCCGTGGATGTGTGGCTTATCTGGCTTATATCGTTGACACCACTGCTGAGGGACCGAGACTAGAGGATGTTACTGTGGTGCAGGAGTTTCTAGATGTATTTCCCGAGGAACTTCCCGGATTACCACCAGTTCAGGAGTTCAATTTCGAAATTGATCTAGTGCTAGGGACCACTCCTATTTCTATTCCGCCATACAGAATGGCGCCTGCTGAGCTAAGAGAGCTCAAGATTCAGTAGCATGAACTTCTGGATAAGGGGTTTATTCGCCCGAGCACTTCACCCTGGGGCGCTCCGGTGCTGTTTGTAAAGAATAAAGATGGTACACTTCGGCTTTGTGGATTATAGGCAGTTGAACAAAGTCGCCATAAAAGATAGATATCCCCTGCCACGTATCGATGATTTGTTTGATCAGCTGCAGGGAGCCAGGGTTTTCTCTAAGATTGATCTCCGTTCGGGTTATCATCAGTTGATGATTCGGGCCGAAGATGTGCCCAAGACAGCCTTTCGCACCCAATACGGCCATTATTAGTTTTTAGTCATGCCGTTTGGGCTGACCAATGCCCCAACTGCTTTTATGGATCTGATGAACCAAGTATTCCATGATTTCTTGGATCGGTTTGTCATCGTATTCATCGATGACATCTTGGTGTATTCACGGAGTGATGAAGATCATGTTCAGCACCTTCGGGTGGTATTGCAGATACTCCGTGAGAAGCAGCTATATGCCAAATTTTCGAAGTGTGAGTTTTGGTTAAGACAGATAGGATTTTTGGGGTACATTGTCTCCGCGGAGGGTATTTCTGTTGATCCATAGAAGGTTGAGGCGATATTGAAGTGAGAGCAGCCACAAACAGTTACTGAGATCCGCAGTTTTCTCAGTTTAGTCGGGTATTATCGCAGATTTGTAGAGAGATTTTCTCGGGTAGCTGCTCCGTTATCTAGATTGACCCGGAAGGGGGTCAAGTTTGTTTGGGATGACCGTTGTGAGGCGAGCTTTCAAGAGCTCAAACAATGGTTGACGTCCGCTCCTATTTTAGCTTTTCTCACTAGTAGCCAGGAATACACAGTGTACAGTGATGCTAGCCGACAGGGATTGGGTTGTGTTCTGATGCAGGATGGTCGGGTTATTGTATATGCCTCGCGACAGCTGAAGAAACACGAGGTTAACTATCCGACACATGATTTGGAGTTGGCAGTCATAGTCTTCGCGTTGAAGTTATGGTGACATTGTTACGCCCCGACCCGCCCCCGAGCCGAGCAAGCAACAACCGCCGTGGTACCTCGATACACGAGCACAACGTCCCGCATATCAAGACACCGTAAGGCTATTAACAATATGAAATCTAATGTATCACAGACCAAATCAATTCCCAAGTCATCACAATGTGCCTCAATGCATCAATATATCAAATCAAATGAGAGTTATCATTTTCACAAGTCAACATAAGTATAATACAGTCATCCCAGGTATATAAATATAATGGTCAACTAAATGCTCCAAATATAACAATAACCTCAAATGATTTCCACGGAAGAGTGGGTAACCGTATCCAAATCCAGTGTCTCCAAAATGCCCAATGAAATCGAAGCTCTACTAGCCCTCAGTCCAAGACTAAACCTGTAAGATGGGAATGTGAGGGGTTAGTATCTAAAAGGGAGGATGATACTCAGCAAGTGAGGGGATTGACATCGTACTATTAATATCGGTGTGAACTTGGAGTGTCAAAGCATAAGGTAATAAATATCCACAGTGTGCAAACCGATCATGTCATTTCAAAACCATATATCATATGCACACATCAGAAATCAAAATATGCATACAATATTTACATCAATGTCATGAAGAGCCGACCAATGAAATATTCCCGACAAGGGTCTACCTCTACCAATGACGGGCGCATTGGGGGGTTTTCATAATGCATGTATGTAAAAACAATAGCTCTCTACCCCAATGTTGGCCGCAGGCTGATTCAACAAGCCCGTAAAATATCACAAGCACAATCATCAATATAGATTCGACATTTGGGGGATAGCTCTGGCCAAAGCGTATCCGGGCACAATGGGTGCCTTTGCCAAATGTCCTTCGTAGCTATGGAACATTGCTATACAGCGGGGAAATGGGGGGCACCAAGCCCAAAGCGTGGAATCATCACAGGGCATCCAACCCAATCACATGTTCAAATCCAGGTTATATGAAAACCATGTGCCAATAGATATGAAAATCGTATAAATATCACATGTTATGAAAATATGGCACAATATCATTTGTGAAAGCTCATGGATGCATATCAAACAAGTCAAGTGATTGGGACACTCCAATGGTCACAAAAATATGTGCAAAGCATATATAAAAATCTGAAAGTTCAGTTTATCACACATTTGAAATCATGCTATATATATAAAAACATTTAAAACAGGATTTTCCAATCAGTTTTAGACGTCAAAGTCCCACTCACAGCTTGGGGGAGGGTAATGCACTCCCCAATATTACCACAAAACGTAAATCAAGTGCTCCCTTTGTTAAAATCAAATAACTCTTGTGAAGAAAAATCAGTCCGCAAATTTTCAAACCTGCGCAGTCATGGGAAATAAGCTATAACTTTTTCCATATAGCTCGGAATTGAGTGATTCAATTTGCTACCTAAAGCTAAGACATTTACCCACATGTTTCATGTTTAGCTCATCTTCAGATTCTCACTATATGAATTTATGAAAATTTATCTTTGGACTGATTCGGATTTTTATAACTCAACTTGCACAGTTTCAGTAGATTTCTCACATCTCCTTACATATAACTCCAAATTGATTAATTCCAGTCCCATATGAAAGATAAGAGATAGTACTATGACTTTCATTTTGAGCATTTTCTCAGATTTTAAACACAAAATTTCAGAATTTCAATTCTTTGTCCCAGTTTTGTTTCAAACTCAAGCTCTATCCGGTTTCAGTGAAAGTGCTATAACTCCTTGCAAAAAAACTCCATTCCAAGTGAAATTTTGATATGTTGTAGGTAACTTCATGGCCTATAACTTTAATTTTATACACTTTCTCAAATTCACATCACAGAATTCCCAGAAATCCTCAATTTGTTTCAGTCACATTCCAATTTCAGCTTCTGTCCAAATTTTGTGCAGAAGCTATAACTTTTATTCTACTTATCAAAACTTAATGAAATTTTAACGTGTCATTCCCAAGACATAGATCTACAATTTTTGTGTTTTGAGTTTCACTAAATTATGCCGATAAGGGGATTGAAATAAATCATGATCAGAACAGGCAGTTTTCAGTTGGAAACAAAATTTCTGTTAACACATCTTTAGGAAAAAGGGTATAAATTTTGATTCCCTAGTGCGTTTTGGCTGAAATTTTAATGTATGGTAGAAAAGAAAGATAGCTACAACTTTTATGTTTTGTGTTTCTCCAAAATAGAGCTGAAAATGGTTCGTTTGTACACACTGATTTTATAGTCCGAAACAGAACAACTTTCTGTCATGTTGCAGGAAAAATGCCATAACGTTTGGTACAGGTATCTGATTAAGATGGTTCTTATCTCGTTGGAAAGATAAGACTTGGATCTACAATTTACTTAACTAGAGCATTTTCAAATTCTGACTGTAAGATATCTTAAAACAAAGGTGAATTCACAGACAGAAATAAAATCTAAAGCAAGACATGACAGAATCTTTCTTTACCTCCATTTCTTTGCCTTCCAAACTCAAGCAAGCTTTCCACTTAGTCCCAGCCTTTGATCACCCTATGTACACCAAATTAAGAGTGTCCCTTTGGGTTCAAAAACAGAAATATAGTATTCTAGGATGCAAAAGAAGGCCTTACCTTGTTTTTTTTAAAATGTGTCTAGAGATTTGAAGAAAATTTTCCAACAAAATCTTCTCCTCCTAGATTGGACTTACTCATTTTCACTCTTGGCTCTTGAAGGAATGAAGAAAGCTCCACATTTTTCTTTCTTCTTCCTCTCACTCACGTCCAGTTTATGGTGCAACAAATGAAAGGGTTGAAACCTTTTAATTATCACAAGCACACTTCATTTCCCCAAAAGTCAATGTTTGTACATCATCAAAATAGCTCAAATAAATGCTTGCTTTTCATTCTATATCACACCATACTTGTTTGTCTCAAAAAGTCAAGAATTTCTTTTCCTCCACATGCTCTTCATGTCCACAAGACTTCCTCACCATGCTTTGGCATTAAATACTTGTCCAATTTGTCTCTTGCTTTGTTAAATCAATGGCTCAAACAATTTCATTAACTTTCCAATTTAATTTTCACCCTTGGATTGAAATTCCAAATTTTCAACACTCCATAATTTGCCCATACTTTGTTGCCTATCATCTTATTACATTGAAGTCCCTATCTTTTGAGAAATTGCTTCTAGGTTCTTGTTAATTACAATTTGGTCCTTGGACTTATAAAAATTATAAATTGACCCCAAAAATTCTCAAACTTACACACTAGGCCCAAAATCATATATGAGGCCCAATGGGTCTGATTTCGAAATTTAATATGGTTGTTTCAACCCTCTTTGTCAAAATCGATCCGAATTAGGGTTTATGGATCAATTTCTGGACTTTTGTCGTTTTAACCCTAAAAATAATTATTTATTAAATTTAAAAATTTTCTCACTCTCAAAATCACATCTCATCATCATAGGACCTTTTGAGGCCCATTTCAAAATTATTCACTTATGCCTAAAAATTTGCATAAAAATTCTTTGGGAGAATTTTATCGGAAAAATTTCTAAGTGAAGTTTATAAAATGATTTATAAAAAAATCATCATATCTAAAGATGAAATAGGATACATGAGCATACACCGAGAGTCGGTGTTACATTTTCTAACCCCCTAAAACAAGTTTCGTTCTCGAAACTAAAAGAAGGCTATACAGGGGAATGGAAAACTACTCAGTGAATAGATGGGGATACTGTCCCCTCATCGTTTGCTCAGGCTCCCAAGTCTCCTCCTCGACCTGGTTGCTACGCCACAAAACACGAACTAACGGGACTTCCTTGCTTCGCAGTCTCCTGATCTGTCTGTCAAGGATGGCCACGGGCTGTATAGGTAAGCTCAAATCCTCCCGTAGCTCAACTGGTGGAGGCTCCAATACATGTGAGGGATCCAGCATATACTTCCCAAGTACAGAGACATGGAATACATTGTAAAAACTCGACAACTCCTCTGGCAGCTCCAATCTATATGCCACACTTCCGATCCTCTCAAGAATACGGAAGGGCCCAACATACCTAGGGCTCAGCTTGCCCCGCTGCTTGAAACGGATCACCCCTTTCCAGGGTGAGATCCTCTAGAATACCATGTCTCCAACCTGAAACTCTAGTGGTCTCCGCTTACGGTCTGCATACATCTTCTGCCGATCCTGGGCGGCCCTCATCCTCTCACGGATGGTCCTCACCTTCTCCTTCGTCTCCTCAACAAGCTCTATGCTGCTGAGGCGCCTCTCACCAACCTCATCCCAACACAGAGGTGTGTGGCATCGCCTCCCATACAATGCCTCGTATGGAGGCATTCCGATACTCGCCTGGTAGCTGTTATTGTATGCAAACTTCACAAGTGGCAAGTGCCGATCCCAGCTACCATGAAAGTCAATCACGCATGCCCTAAGCATGTCCTCCAACGTCTGTATCGTCCTCTCTGATTGTCCATCCGTCTAAGGATGATATGCCCTACTGAAGTTCAGTCTAGTGCCTAATGCCTCTTGCAACCTGGGCCAAAACCTAGACGTGAATCTGGGGTCCCTATCTGAAATAATCGACACAGGAACCCCGTGAAGCCGAACTATGGTATCAATATAGAGGCGTGCCAATGCCTCCAGAGGGTAATCTCCACGGATGGGGATAAAATGTGCAGATTTGGTGAGTCGATCGACAATCACCCAAATCGCATCGTGTCGTGCAGAAGTCCTCGGCAACCCATCACAAAATCCATAGTAATATGTTTCCATTTCCACTCAGGAATGGGAAGAGACTGCAACGTACCAGCTGGTCGCTGATGCTCGGCCTTCACCTGTTGACACACCAAACATCGCACGACAAACTCAGCTATCTCCCGCTTCATGCCCGACCACCAATAACTATCTCTGATGGTCCGGTACATCTTTGTACCTCGAGGATGTATAGCATATGCTGATGAATGCGCCTCTTTGAGGATAGCATGCTTAAGATCATCATCAGTTGGGATACAAATCTGCTCACTGAATACCACGAGTCCATCATCACAGACTCAGAAATCTCCGCCCTCTCCTCGACGGATCCTGTCGTGAATGCCCTGGAGCTCCTTGTCTAAACCCTGAAGCTCCCTGATTCGATCGAATAGGGTAGGTCGCACCTCAAATCTGGCTAGCAGGGCACCTCGACTGTCACTAGCCAAACTGACTCCCAAAGTACGGAGTCCCACCAAGCAAGAGACATACGTTCTCTCTGCTGCCTGTAATGCAGAGGAAGAGGATAACTTCCGGCTCAAGGCGTCTGCCACAACGTTTGCCTTGCCCGGGTGATAATCAATAACCAGATCATAGTCTTTTAGCAATTCTAACCATCGCCTCTGCCTGAGGTTCAACTCTCTCTGAGTAAATAGGTACTTCAAGCTCTTGTGGTCCGTGAAAACTCTGCAGGTCACTCCATAAAGATAATGCTGCCATATCTTCAATGCGAAGACTATGGATGCCAGCTCTAAATCATGAGTCGAGTAGTTCAACTCATGCTTCTTCAATTGCCTCGAAGCATACGCGATTACCCGTTCTTCCTGCATCAATACACAGCCTAGCCCCTGCCGGCTGACATCACTATAAACCACATACTCTCTGCTGCTGGTAGGGAGAGCTAAGATTGGTGCCGTCGTCAGTCGCTGTTTGAGCTCTTGAAAGCTCGCCTCACAGCGATTGTCCCAAATGAACTTGACGTCCTTCTGCGTTGGTCTCGAGAGTGGAGCAGCGATCCGTGAAAAGTCCTCCACGAATCGCCGATAATACCCAGCCAGACCAAGGAAGCTCCGAACCTCGGTCACTGTCTACGGCTGCTCCCATTTTGGTATGGCCTCAACCTTCTGCGGATCAACGTAAATACCCTCCGCAGAGACAATATGTCTAAGAAATCCGATTTGTCTCAGCCAAAATTCACACTTGGTGAACTTGGCATACAACTGCCGCTCGCGGAGAATCTGTAGAACCACCCTAAGGTGCTGTGCATGCTCCTCATCGCTCCGCGAGTACACTAGGATGTCATCGATGAATACAATGACGAACCGATCCAGGTAGTCATGAAAAACCCGGTTCATTAGATCCATAAAGGCCGCTGGTGCATTGTTTAGCCCAAACGGCATGACCAGGAACTCATAGTGCCCATATCGGGTGCGGAATGCAATCTTGGGCACATCCTCAGTCTTAATCCGCAACTGATGATATCCAGATCGAAGATCGATCTTTGAGAAAACCCTCGTACCCTGAAGCTGATCAAACAAGTCGTCAATCCGCGGTAGTGGATATCGGTTATTGATAATGACCTTGCTCAGCTGCCGATAATCCACACAAAGCCGTAGGGTCCTGTCCTTCTTCTTTACAAACAACACCGGAGCACCCCAAGGTGAAGTGCTTGGACGGATAAAACCCTTGTCTTGCAACTCCTGTAGCTGGACCTTGAGCTCTCTAAGCTCTGCTGGTGCCATTCTGTACGGCGGAATAGATATGGGAGCTGTCCCTGGAGCTAAATCGATCTCGAAATTAAACTCCCAAACTGGTGGTAGTCCAGGTAGCTCTTCAGGGAATACGTCTAGAAAATCCTGCACCACTGGGATATCCTCAAGCTTCGGCCCCTTAACAGTGGTGTCTATAATATGAGCCATGTATGCCGTGCAGCCCCGACGTATCAGTCTCCTGGCTTCCATCGCCGATATCACACAGCGAGGTAACACTCGCCTCTCGCCGGAAAACTTCAGAAGTGATCCTTCTGATTTTTGAAACTCTACCTCCTTGGTGAAGCAATCAACGGAGGCTCGGTGCGTGCTCAACCAGTCCATCCCTAAGATAGCATCAAAATCCGACATATCCAAGGGAATCAAGTTTGTCTCAAGTACGGCGTCTCCAATCATGACCTCGGTTCCTCTGTAGACTAAGTCTCTAAGTAGCTACTCACCGAGAGGAGTGATAACCATTATCTCCTCATCAAGTGGTGACAGGGACTTACCCAACTGGTGGGCAAAAGTCGCTCTCACGTATGAATAATTCGACCCGGTGTCAATAAGAACACGAGCGTCGACTCCCCAAATTTTCATAACTCCTAATGTAAGAGAAATAAAAGAGATTAATAGTAATAGAAGAAAATAGTTATCTGCTCATAGATATATCAAAATGCATATTCAACCAACATAGTAAGCATCTAAAGCTTTACTATTGATGGTCTCAAAAGAAAGGATACATAAGAAATCTCTAAACAGGAGGATCAGTAGGAGGGGTACCAATAACTACGTCAAGATATGCCTGCGCATCCTCCTGAGTCATCACGTACACTCGGGCCTGAGCCCTCAGCTGCTGCCTCGATAATCCCGGTGCCATGCTGCTCCCAGCTACTGTACGCGGAGCTGTATGACTAGAATGAGCAGGTGCTCCCTGCTGTCTTCCTCGTGGAATGCTCGATTGAACCGAGACTGTCTGACCACCCATTCCCAGATCAGGGCACTGACTCCATATGTGCCCTTGCTTCCTATACTGGAAACAGGTAACTGGGACTTTGCACGCTCCGAATGGGTGGTGCCGCTGCATCGGCGACAAAAGGGATGCCACGGAACTATCGTCTGAGTGCTTGCGCTAGGGGCTGGTGCTCTGAACCCCTAGGATCGTGA
This sequence comes from Dillenia turbinata, assembly GCA_037126225.1. NCBI lineage: Eukaryota > Viridiplantae > Streptophyta > Magnoliopsida > Dilleniales > Dilleniaceae > Dillenia > Dillenia turbinata. The sequence goes on along the minus strand of JBAMMX010000019.1, from coordinate 6,637,397 downwards.
TCCCTGCCCAAACTGTGTCTGTCTCTGCTGAGAAGGACCTCCGTGAAATCCTGAGGTCTTACCTTTCTTCGAGCTCTGGCCCATAGAAGACCCATGCCTCTTCTTCCTTTGCTCCTTGCTCTCCTGCTGTCGACCCTCGGCACGGACGATCCCCTTTGCTTGGTGTGCCGAGTCAACTATCTCTACAAAGGTGAGACCAGGAGTAACTGTCATATACTTTCTGATAGTCAAGTTGAGGCCGTCCTCAAACTTGAACTGTAGCTGCTTTGGCGTCGCCAAGTCTAGGACAAATGCAGCTAGTCTCCTCAACTCGGTCTCGTACTCCGTGACCGATTGTGTGCCCTATCATAAGTGCAAGAATTCTGCCCTCTTGCGGTCTTGCTGAAACTCTGGAAAATATCTGCGGTCAAACTCCCGCAGGAAATCCTCCCAACTCAGGGGCTTAGTGGCATCATCACTGACCGCCTCCCACCAAGTGAGGGCGTCGCCGTCTAGCAACCTCTCTGCCACTCTTAATCTGAACTCCTCAGTCAAACCCAGATCAGTCAATACTCTGCGAGTACGATTGATCCAATACTTCGCTGCTATGGAATCATATGTCCCCGAAAACTCTGTGCAGCCTAACTACCTCGCCTCCTTCACCAGCTGGGTCAGCTCGTGAATGCGTCTCAAGGTGGAGGAGGTAGTGTTATTGGGTCCTGAAACAGTGGAAGGACCAACTGCTGGTGGTGGATCTGGTATAATTGGAGGTGGCACGGCCGTAGGAGTCGGCGTGGCCATCAGTGTTGGTGGTGGAGGTGGCATCTAAATGCCATGTGCTATGTACCACTCAAACACCTGTCTGTAAGCGTCCAGCGGTGGTGGTGGACCTGCGGCTGTAGCAGCCGGTGGAGTAGGTACTGTAGGAGGAGCGTGCAAAGAAGACGCGTCCTCCGGTGCGCTCGTGGGCTCAGTAGGACCAAAACGTGTGCCTCGCCTAGTCATCATACTTCTGCGAGGAAAAAGGTACTGATCAGGCAGAAATGTAAGGATTAGAGTTAGTTATGGCACAACAAACCCCCTAAAATGAATGAACAACGGATTTAGAAGCCAATGAAAATGATGTGTTAGGTTAGATACGGCCCGTATCTAATCCCCTAATATCGGATGAACTCATCTGCCTATGACCATGTACTGGGATTTCATGACTATAATGTAACTCTCTCTTGCATTGAGGACTTTGATACCAAATACTTGGGAATATTTTCAAAATTGTTCCACAAAACATCGCTCTAACCAAGAGCTCTGATACTAACCGAGTTGTCATGCCCCGACCCGCGCCCGAGCCGAGCACGCAACAACCGTCGCGATACCGCGATACACGAGCACAACGTCTCGCATATCAAGACACCGTAAGGCTATTAACAACATCAAATCTAATGTATCACAGACCAAATCAATTCCCAAGTCATCACAATGTGTCTCAATGCATCAATATATCAAATCAAATGAGAGTTATCATTTTCATAAGTCAACATAAGTATAATACAGTCATCCCAGGAATATAAATACAATGGTCAACTAAATGCTCCAAATATAACAATAACCTCAAATGATTTCCGCGGAAGAGTGGGTAACCGTATCCAAGCCCAGTGTCTCCAAAATGCCCAATGAAATCGAAGCTCTACTAGCCCTCAATCCAAGACTAAACCTGTAAGATGGGAATGTGAGGGGTGAGTACTTAAAAGGGGGGATGGTACTCAGCAAGTGAGGGGATTGACATCGTACTATTAATATCGGTGTGAACTTGGAGTGTCAAAGCATAAGGTAATAAATATCCACAGTGTGCAAACCGATCATGTCATTTCAAAACCATATATCATATGCACACATCAGAAATCAAAATATGCATACAATATTTACATCAATGTCATGAAGAGCCGACCAATGAAATATTCCTGACAAGGGTCTACCTCGACCAATGACGGGCGCATTGGGGGGTTTTCATAATGCATGTATGTAAAAACAATAGCTCTCTACCCCAATGTTGGCCGCAGGCTGATCCAACAAGCCCGTAAAATATCACAAGCACAATCATCAATATAGATTCGACATTTGGGGGATAGCTCTGGCCAAAGCGTATCCGGGCACAATGGGTGCCTTTGCCAAATGTCCTTCGTAGCTATGGAACATTGCTATACAGCGGGGAAATGGGGGGCACCAAGCCCAAAGCGTGGAATCATCACAGGGCATCCAACCCAATCACATGTTCAAATCCAGGTTATATGAAAACCATGTGCCAATAGATATGAAAATCGTATAAATATCACATGTTATGAAAATATGGCACAATATCATTTGTGAAAGCTCATGGATGCATATCAAACAAGTCAAGTGATTGGGACACTCCAATGGTCACAAAAATATGTGCAAAGCATATATAAAAATCTGAAAGTTCAGTTTATCACACATTTGAAATCATGCTATATATATAAAAACATTTAAAACAGGATTTTCCAATCAGTTGTAGACGTCAAAGTCCCACTCACAGCTTGGGGGAGGGTAATGCACTCCCCAATATTACCACAAAACGTAAATCAAGTGCTCCCTTTGTTAAAATCAAATAACTCTTGTGAAGAAAAATCAGTCCGCAAATTTTCAAACCTGCGCAGTCATGGGAAATAAGCTATAACTTTTTCCATATAGCTCGGAATTGAGTGATTCAATTTGCTACCTAAAGCTAAGACATTTACCCACATGTTTCATGTTTAGCTCATCTTCAGATTCTCACTATATGAATTTATGAAAATTTATCTTTGGACTGATTCGGATTTTTATAACTCAACTTGCACAGTTTCAGTAGATTTCTCACATCTCCTTACATATAACTCCAAATTGATTAATTCTAGTCCCATATGAAAGATAAGAGACAGTACTATGACTTTCATTTTGAGCATTTTCTCAGATTTTAAACACAAAATTTCAGAATTTCAATTCTTTTTCTCAGTTTTGTTTCAAACTCAAGCTCTATCCGGTTTCAGTGAAAGTGCTATAACGCCTTGCAAAAAACTCCATTCCAAGTTAAAGTTTGATATGTTGTAGGTAACTTCATGGCCTATAACTTTCATTTTATACACATTCTCAAATTCACATCACAGAATTCCCAGACATCCTCAATTTGTTTCAGTCACATTCCAATTTCAGCTTCTGTCCAAATTTTGTGCAGAAGCTATAACTTTTATTATACTTATCAAAACTTAATGAAATTTTAACATGTCATTCCCAAACATAGATCTACAATTTTTGTATTTTGAGTTTCACTAAATTATGCTGATAAAGGGATTGAAATAAATCATGATCAGAACAGGCAGTTTTTAGTTGGAAACAAAATTTCTGTCAACACATCTTTAGGAAAAAGGGTATAACTTTTGATTCCCTCGTGCGTTTCAGCTGAAATTTTACTATATGGTAGACAAGAAAGATAGCTACAACTTTTATGTTTTGTGTCTCTCCAAAATAGAGATGGAAATGGTTCGTTTGTACACACTGATTTTATAGTCCGAAACAGAACAACTTTCTGTCATGTTTCAGGAAAAATGCCATAACTTTTGGTACCAGTATCTTATTAAGATGGTTCTTATCTCGTTGAAAAGATAAGACTTGGATCTACAATGTACTTAACTAGAGTATTTTCAAATTCTGACTGTAAGATATCTTAAAACAAAGGTGAATTCACGGACAGAAATAAAATCTAAAGCAAGACATGACAGAATCTTTCTTTACCTCCATTTCTTTGCCTTCCAAACTCAAGCAAGCTTTCCACTTAGTCCCAGCCTTTGATCACCCTATGTACACCAAATTAAGAGTGTCCCTTTGGGTTCAAAAACAGAAATATAGTATTCTAGGATGCAAAAGAAGGCCTTACCTTGTTTTTTTTAAAATGTGTCTAGAGATTTGAAGAAAATTTTCCAACAAAATCTTCTCCTCCTAGATTGGACTTACTCATTTTCACTCTTGGCTCTTGAAGGAATGAAGAAAGCTCCACATTTTTCTTTCTTCTTCCTCTCACTCACGTCCAGTTTATGGTGCAACAAATGAAAGGGTTGAAACATTTTAATTATCACAAGCACACTTCATTTCCCCAAAAGTCAATGTTTGTACATCATCAACATACCTCAAATAAATGCTTGCTTTTCATTCTATACCACACTATACTTGTTTGTCTCAAAAAGTCAAGAATTTCTTTTCCTCCACATGCTCTTCATGTCCACAAGACTTCCTCACCATGCTTTGGCATTAAATGCTTGTCCAATTTGTCTCTTGCTTTGTTAAATCAATGACTCAAACAATTTCATTAACTTTCCAATTTAATTTCCACCCTTGGATTGAAATTTCAAATTTTCAACACTTCATAACTTGCCCATACTTTGTTGCCTACCATCTTATTACATTGAATCCCTATATTTTGAGAAATTGCTTTTAGGTTCTTGTTAATTACAATTTGGTCCTTGGACTTATAAAAATTATAAATTGACCCCAAAAATTCTCAAACTTACACACTAGACCCAAAATCATATATGAGGCCCAATGGGACTAATTTTGAAATTTAATATGCTGTTTGTCAAAATCGATCCGAATTAGGGTTTATGGATCAATTTTTGGAATTTTATCGTTTTAACCCTAAAAATAATTATTTATTAAATTTAAAAATTTTCTCACTCTCAAAATCACATCTCATCATCATAGGACCATTTGTGACCCATTTCAAAATTATTCATTTATGCCTAAAAATTTGCGCAAAGAATTTTATCAAAAAAATTTCTGAGTGAAGTTTATTAAATGATTTATAAAAAAAATCATCATATCTAAAGATAAAATAGGATACATGAGCATACACCGAGGGTCGGTGTTACAGACATTATCTTTATGGGGTAACGTGTAGAGTATTTACAGATCACAGAAATTTGAAGTACCTATTTACCCAGAAGGAGCTGAATTTGAGACAAAGAAAATGGTTAAAGCTCCTCAAGGATTATGACCTCATTATTGACTATCATCCGGGTAAGGCGAATGTTGTAGCAGATGCCTTGAGTCGGAAGTCAGCATTATCCTCACAGTTGACAGAGAAAACATACCTTTCTTGTTTAGTGGGACTCCGAGCTTTAGGAGTCAGTTTGACTAGTGATGATCAGGGAGGCTTACTAGCCAGATTTGAGGTCAAGCCGACTTTGTTTGACCATATTAGAGAGCTCCAAAGTACAGATGAGGAGTTTCAGGGTATTGCGGATAGAGTCCGTATAGCAGAGGGCGGAGACTTCAGGATCCGAGAAGATGGTTTGTTAGTGTTTAGGGAGCGGGTTTGTATTCCCGCTAATACAGATCTCTGCAAGACCATACTTGAGGAGGCACACTCCTCCACTTATGCTTTACATCCAGGTGGTACCAAGATGTATCGGACCATTCGAGATAGTTATTGGTGGCCTGGCATGAAACGAGAAATTGTAGATTTTGTGGCTAGGTGTCTAGTTTGCCAGTAGGTGAAGGCCGAACATCAGCGGCCGGTTGGTACATTGCAGCCCTTACCCATTCTTGAGTGGAAGTGAGATCACATTACTATGGATTTTGTGACAGGGCTACTGCGGACTTCATCTCGGCATGATGCCATTTGGGTGATTGTAGATCGACTCACCAAGTCCGCACATTTTCTTCCTATGCACAGTGACTATCCTTTAGAGACCTTGGCACGTCTTTACATCGATATGATAGTTAGGCTACATGGTGTCTCTATGTCTATAGTGTCAGATAGGGACCAGAGATTCACTTCCAGATTTTGGCCCAAGTTGCAGGAGGCAATGAGCACGAGGTTGAGTTTTAGTACAGCCTATCATCCGCAGACAGATGGTCAGTTAGAAAGGACCATTCAGACCCTTGAGGACATGCTGAGAGCATGTGTGATGGATTTCCGAGGTAGTTGGGATTGACACCTTTCACTGGTCGAATTTGCATATAATAACAACTATCAGGCTAATATTGGGATGCCACCATATGAGGCACTGTATGACAGGAAGTGCCGCACCCTGATATGCTGGGATGAGATCGGAGGCGACGTCTTAGCAGTGTTGAGTTAAATGAGGAAACGAAGGATAAGGTTAAGGTCATCCGTGAGCGGATGAAAGCCGCCCAGGACAGACAGAAGGCATATGCCGATCGTAGGCAGCGACCTCTTGAGTTTACCACGGGGGATATGGTTTTCTTAAGGATATCTCCTTTGAAGGGAGTTATATGGTTCAGGCAGCGGGGCAAGCTGAGCCCCAGATATATTGGACCTTTCCGTATCCTTGAGAGTGTCGGGAGTGTGGCATACAGATTGGAGCTACCAGATGAACTATCCCGTATTCACGATATCTTCCATGTCTCAGTACTCAGGAAGTACCTAGCTGATCCTTCTCATATACTTGAGCCTCCACCTGTTGAGTTGCGAGAGGACCTTAGTCTTCCAGTTCAGCCCGTGGCTATTCTAGATTGGCAGGTCAGAAAGCTGCAGAGCAAGGAAGTTTCATTGGTCAGAGTCTTATGGAGGAGTGATCAAGTTGAGGAAGAAACCTGAGAGCCCGAGGAGGTTATAAGGAGACAGTACCCCTATTTGTTTACTGTTTAGCTTTCTTTTAGTTTCGAGGATGAAACTTATTTTTAGGGGGTTAGAAAATGTAACACCGACACTGCGGTGTCCGTACTAGTGTACTATTTTCGAAATATATATATATATATATAAATATTCATCAGTTTATATATATAGAAAAATTTTAATTTGTATTGATTTTTGATTTTAGGGTATTTAAATTGAATTTTTGGTATATTCTAAATGTCGTTCCTGCGATTTGTAATGTAAAGTGAGTATAAAAATATATATATATATATATAAATAATAATAATAATAATAATAATAATAATAATAATAATAATAATAATAAAGGGGGGGACGAGTTAGGGTTAGAAAACCCTAACCCTTTTCCCACTTTATCTCTCTCTCCCTCTTTCTCTCTCCGTCTTTTCTTCTCTCTCACCAAAACCCTCTTCCCCCCCCGCCTTCGTCACTGCCGCCGCTGATCGTCAACAACCACCACCGTCGCTGCCACCTTTCTCTCTACTCCCTCTGTTTTCCCTACTCTTTGTTTCTCTCTCAATCTCTCCATCTCGCGATCTCTTGCACTCTCCGCCCCCTCTTCCACATTCCTCCTCCGCACATAACCACCGCAAGCCACCACCGCACCACCGATCTACTCTCCCTCTTTATTTTTCCCTCTTGGTTCTCTCTCTCTGCTCCCTTTCTCTCTCTATCTCTCGTGATTCTCTCTTTCTCCCGATCTCTCCCTCTCGCGATTCTCCGCCGCACGCCACCAACTGCCACCGCACCACCACCACCACCTCTATTTCGCTCTCCCTCTCTATCTTTCCCCTTTGGTCTCTCTATTTCTCTCTCTATCTCTCACTGTCTCACTCTCTCGATCTCTCCCTCGATTACGCTCTTTCTCACCGTCTCTCAATCGTTCTCTCTCTGTTCCTTCTCTCTCTATCACTCTGCTTTCTTCCTTTTCCCGTGCGCGAACAACCTTTCCCCTCTCCTATGCGTG